>VZRO01006067.1:357168-404798 GCA_013397915.1 Daphoenositta chrysoptera
CCTCCGGCTTTCCGAGGGCCGGCTGCCAGCGCAGCCCCGAGCCGAGCCGGGCAGCGCCGCCGGGCTCCGCTCTGCCCCGGGCGAGCTGCCTGCTGCCTGCTGCCTGCTGCCTCCTGCCTGCTGCCTCCTGCCTGCTGCCTCCTGCCTGCTGCCTCCTGCCTGCTGCCTCCTGCCTGCTGCCTCCTGCCTGCTGCCTCCTGCCTGCTGCCTCCTGCCTGCTGCCTCCTGCCTGCTGCCTCCTGCCTGCTGCCTCCTGCCTGCTGCCTCCTGCCTGCTGCCTCCTGCCTGCTGCCTCCTGCCTGCTGCCTCCTGCCTGCTGCCTCCTGCCTGCTGCCTCCTGCCTGCTGCCTCCTGCCTGCTGCCTCCTGCCTGCTGCCTCCTGCCTGCTGCCTCCTGCCTGCTGCCTCCTGCCTGCTGCCTCCTGCCTGCTGCCTCCTGCCTGCTGCCTCCTGCCTGCTGCCTCCTGCCTGCTGCCTCCTGCCTGCTGCCTCCTGCCTGCTGCCTCCTGCCTGCTGCCTCCTGCCTGCTGCCTCCTGCCTGCTGCCTCCTGCCTGCTGCCTCCTGCCTGCTGCCTTCCTGCCCCGCCGCAGCCAGGTCGGGCAGGGCGGGCAGCGCGCTGCGGGAGGCAAGGGCTGGGCGCGGGCAGCTCCTTCTGCCTCCCTCGCACCCGAGCGCCTGTCCCGGTCAGGGCAGCCCTGCGGGTGTCCGGGGGGTCCCCTCGCTGGCCGGGGACCTCTCCGGGGCCCCCGCCCGTCCCCAGCCCCGCTCGTCCCCGGGCCTGCCCGTCCCCAGCCCTGTCCCTCTCCCAGCCTGCCGCGCTTCCCTGTCCGCGGCACTGCCCGGCGCTCCCCAGAACCGCCTGGCTCGGACACCTCCCTACGGGATCCTTGATATAATTTTTCCATATTATAGAGCGGTCATAAACAGGTTAGCCCTGAAAATGGCTTTTTTCAACACACAGGCCCCGTCGCCGTCTCTGGGCTGTCCACAGACCTTTCCCTCACACCCGGGTGGCTTTGGAGGAGGATGGGCTCCTTCAGCGCTGTGTAGGCCGTAGGCGCAAAAGATTATGCCTGAAACGTTTGTGTATCAGCTCCCAAATGCCTCATTTAGAAAAAATACTAGTATTAAAGACTTGCTCTTTCCTTTAATGCCAGCAGAAATGAATTTCTCACATCTCCCTTTTCCGTTTTCCTTCCTGTGATCAATAGTTCTCTTTTCCTTTTTCAGAAGGTTTTTCAAACCGAAATATCTATGTATTGACTCACTTGCTGAGAGAGACAACTCTCTGTTTCAGTGATGAATGACACACAGGAGAGTTGTAAGTTCAAGTTGCAGCTCTCTGGACTTTGGAAGATTCCCTCTCCATCCACTTCCACCTGGCAAGACTTGCATAGTAAGTTAACAGCTTCGCTTATGTTCTTTGAAATTAAGACAGATTTTCATTTTTACCAAGAAATTGCAATCCTGGCAGAATGGTGCTTGGATCCAGTATAAGACAACTCTTTGTTAAATATTTTTGTTTTCTTCATGAATGCTGCGCAAATTAGGGCACTGTGTGGTAATATTTAGAAAATACTGAAATTCCACAGGAAGCCGTTCTTAAAGAGGAAAGATTAGTGCTTTCCTCCTTTAACCCAAAGATGACTGTTAGACCAGTCTCATATTCAGAAGAATCTGTTGTGGTTTTTTTTTAAAAAGGAAGTCACAACCTTTCAGGACCAAATTGAGTTTTGCAAAAGTGTTGATCAAAATAAGTTACTTGTCCAAAATAGAGGATCAATCACTTCTATGTATCAGCCTCACTTCATTCCAAAATCTTCTGGTGATTCTAGAAAAGTGGGGAATAATTTTAATGGTGCTTAAAAATACACAATTTTCTAATTCATGGGATATTGGTAATGCACTTTACAGAATTTAAACTTTCAGTTTATTTAAAGTTTTTGTTGGTTTCACGTTGGCACGAGCATTTTTAAGAACCATATTTTATTATTAAAGCTCCATCAGTGGTTTTAAGCATGTATAAAATTTATAAAATGTGCTTAAAGCAATTATCACTTTGAGCATCATAGACAGCTGGTAGTTTAATCAATTTTCATTGAAACTGTCATTTCCCTCTATTGCCTTAGTATTTTGTCCATTATTATTTCTGTACTCCTTTATTAGGCAGAGAATTTTTGCTTTTACTTTAAAATAACGCTCCATTTTTTCTGAAAAAATAAAAATCTTATTTTGTTTCTCAAAGATTCTCTTTGTATTATCTGACTTTCACTAAAGACATTTTTCTTTCATCTTTTTTTTCCCCCCTCCTAACTTTTCATTGAAGAGTACTCAAACTGTATGGCTCAAATGTAAACACTTTTAGCCTACAGTGAACAATTTCAGACAAATTGATCAGGTTCAGCAGCAATGAGAGAGTAAGATTAAGGTCTTGTGTCTTGCTTTGTACTAGTCGTGAATCTCAAACCTGGTCATTACTAAATAGCTTCCATTATACTGTGTGCATTCAACCAAACTTCCACTGTGTGCTGATGTGAAATACCAAAAGAGAAGTGGATTTAGACTTAAAAATCTGGTGATAAATGATTTTATCTAGATGTAGTGGCTCATAGTCTTGTAGTCTCTAACAGCTGTATTTCTTCTGAATGTGGTAGGATAGAAAAGGAAAACAAAATTCAAGAAATTAAAAGAGAGGGGCCCTTCTTTGCTTATGAAGAGTAGGAGTTTGAATCTCCATGTGTAATAAGGAACTGAAATTGCTTGTTCCAGTACTCAGCATCCAGCTTCTTTCAGCTTTCTAAATCTGGATTTGCCCACCAGGCTGTCTGAAAAAAGGGATGTGAAATGCTTCCTTCATCTCCTTACAGTGCTTTATGGGATGATGGCACACTTGTAAAGAACTGAGAAGAAAGATAAAGAGAGGGAGAGCAGCTTTGCAGTTTGGTGTCGTTCTGGAATACTCTCAGGGCAGTGTCTTACAACAGTAAGTTTGTACTTTCTCAGTTTGCAACAGGTTTACTTAGTAAAAAAGAAATAGATTGCTAATGAGATTTATTTTGGCAGATCTCTCAGATCTCTGAAATACATCTTGTTTGCATGTGTGTCTCATTTGTCCATCCATGTTTGGGTAACACTAAGCAAGGTTATCTGTTTTGGATTCAGGGGTTGAACCGGGCCGATTGTGTATCTAACCTGTCTGTTTTGTAAGCAAAACTGAGGCAGAGTCTCAGGAGTACCTCTGTCTTTGGTTGTCAGTTGACCTGCTGTTCTGAGGAACCTCAGAAGATGCTCCAAGCTGGTCTGATTTAGTGGTGTTTTTCACTTGCCTTTGAAATCAGTTGAATATGCATGAAGCAATTGAATATAGGCTGATTCATATCCTTCCCCTCAGTGGAAATGTTAGCACTCTTAGCTGGTGCTCATTGACTTCACAGACCAAATTGTGAGAGAAATTACGTGTGTCATTTTTTCCCAACACGCTCAAAGTTAGCTATCACCATATCCAATCTGCAACATTGTGCTGTTCTCATTGAAGGCAAGGGAAGTTTCCACTTGCTGTTTCTCCAAGGTCGAGTTGCAAAGTCATTCTCTTTGTGGAGGAAAAAAAAAACACTGTTCTATTCTGTGGTAGGTATCTACTGGCTTGGAATTTGAGTGCTTTTGTAATACTGCAAAATACATATGTTAAATAAGAAAATGGAAGAAGGAAATCCTGCAGTACTTTCTGAATTTGAAATGAAATTGCAAAACTACCTGATGTATGAAAATAGCTGTTATGATAAAAATATGTAACTTCCCATTTGGAAATCCCTCTGCAGCACCAGACAATAGTTACACTGCTCACATGCTCAAAGGAATGTTTCACTCTACTTGTGATGAACTGTGAATCTGGTTTCTTTCTTAGGCTTTCAGAACACGCAAGAGCAATTCAGTTTCTTTTTTTTTTTTTTTTTTTTGGAGAAGAAGTGAGAAGTAACGCAAGAAAATGATTCTGATGATTTTTTTGGTAATGTTTATCATGGAATCTGCCACTGGTAAGTAAAAGTCGTCAATTCAATAACAGGACCTTCAAAATATGTGCCAGGATCTTGACAGTTGCTTGGAGTAGGAGAAGTTTTGCGTTTTGCAGCCAAGAACAAAAATTTAAAGGTTTGGCAATTTCAGCCCAGCTCCAGACTTGGGAAATTTGGTCCCAAACACCAAAATTATGAAATGAAAAAACAAGGATGCTACCTAGACAAACCAGATGATGTTGTATGTGACCATGACTGTGTGAAGAGACATAGCAAGCAAGAGAAAGGGTCTGCTTCTTTTTGTGCCATTCAGAACTGTGGCCACAATAGTTACTAAACAACAATAATCTCTGAGAACCTCAGGAGAAAGAGAGATTGAAGGTTGATTTTATTTTTGACTCTTAATGCTAGATCATGATTCCTTTTCTATGCTTCTTATGACTTCTATATGCAAAAGCAAATTTGGGAAATTTGTTCAGAAAGGCAGACTTGAAGACTGAATTTTGCACACATAATCTCATTCCAAGGCAACTTTCTAAAGATATCTGAAGTTTTTCAGAAATACATCTACATAATGATTCAGTTTTAATGAAGAAGATAAGGAAATGCAAATGTCAATTTATAGGATCTGTGCTTTTATCTCAGACATATTTGTCAAGTTAAACATATGAGAAGAATTTCTCCTTTCTCTTTCCATTTGTGGAAGCTGCTTTACTGTAGAGTGAGGCCAGATTTTTTCCTTTCAGCCAGTTTGATTCTGACACTGTGGAACTCATGAGAATGAATCATAGAGATAGGGAAATGTCCTTTTATTTTCAGCCCCCTTTTCCTTCTGGTGTTGCTTTGGTAAGATAGAATAAAGGCTTGGAAAACTGAGTTTTTCAGGAAATATTGCAGTAATAAATAAATTAATGCTGCCAGACCCCTTTGCTGAAAGAATTCTCTTTATAAGATACCAGCAGCACAGCAAATCACTTTGAAGTCAGGTTAATGTAATTTTCTGAAATAAGTACTTGGCTTCCTAATGTATCTTTTTTCCCCTTTCTCTGAAGAGAAGCTGTGCCCCCTTCGTGCCTCCATTGATGTTCTAGAAGGGGAATATTTTTTCCTTTGTTACCTTGAGTCAAGGCAAGAACATTTTCAGGAAGAAGCATACACAATAAACTGGTACAAAGAAAGTGCTGGAGAGCAGCAACTGGTAAAGCAAACACACAGAATTGTTTCACAAACAAATTTTCTGGAGTTTTGGCCAGCTGAACTCAGTGACTCTGGGAATTACTCTGTCATTCACAGGTGGGTACATATCAGAATGTGTAAATGTCTTGCCTGTGCACATGTTTATGATGAAGATAATTTCTTTGCCTTGTTTTGTATAGCTAGTGACATCCATGTAAAAGGGGCTCAGGGAACTGCATTAACTGCGGTGTCATTTCCCACTTCATTTCACAACAACTATCAAGGTGGACCTGTAATATTTACAAATATCTATCAGGAGTTTCAGCCTTTTAAATGTTCTGTAAACCTTTAGATAAGGCAGGTAGCATTTTTGCTGGCTTGTGATTAATTACCTAAGCAAAATGAGTGTCAGGCAACCCATCTGTTCACTGCCAAGAAAAACGAAACATTTGCTTGTCTTCTTCCCCAGACTTGTTCTTGCTTGCTGTGTTGAGTGGATCTCATGTATGAGGCTTGCCAAATCATCTAACTGTATAGTAAAGATTAAACATAGCATAGCTAAACTCTGCTTTCTGTGCAAACCTTTGCCTGCATGAAGCCATTCAAAGAAGAAATGAAATAATTTGATTTGATTTCTTACTGCTGTAGAACATCATGGGTTAAAAGGAGAAATAAGGGTGGGCCTCCATTATTTGGTGGCAATCATCATTGGAACACCTTGAAAAACTAAGAGACTAAATCGAAAGTTTGCTGCATGGAATTCTTATGAGTAACTTGCACTAAACCCATAATTCAGCATTTACAGCTGAAGCAACGATTCATTTGAAGCACATTACCTTGCATTTAATGATTTGTGCTGTTCTCCAAGTAATACTTTTAAGGCTCTAGCTAGGTTTGTAAAGGTTATGGAACTGTGGATACTGAAAAATGCTCTCCAAGTATTTACAGAAATATCACAGACTCAAGTTTGATACTTTACAGTTCTAAGCTAGTCTTCAATTGTTAACTTCCAAGTTAACTTGGAAGCCGAAAAATTCTTGTGTTATTTTTCCATGTATCATTACTATTATCTCCTTATTGATACTATTTTAAAAAGTAGTGAGTCATGGTATATGAAATGCAAAATATTTTTAATTGTAGGGTAAATACTGAGAAAAATGTATTAATCTATTTTAAATTCAAGAGAATTTTCTTTAGGGATGATGAATATAGTAGCTTGTCTAGTTTGTTCTGCAGTTTTATAGTGTTGATCAGTTGTCCACATGGTCACTTCACAAAAAGAGCTATTAAATCTAAAAACTTCCTCTAATCAGTGGCACAAAATGCAGACTGACTAATTTTGGCATGGGGAAATATAGGTGGAGATCATACCTGAATTGCCAGGCTACTGAAGGAGACTGCCAAAAGGAATCTGAAATACAGGACAATAGAGAAGAGAGCTATGACAACCCCAGCCTTAATTCATGATCACTGTGGTTTTTATTTTAAGGACTTGGAGTAATGACAGTAAATCCACAGCAAGTCACAAGAATTCTATAAAATTATGAAAAAATGTAAACCTCAGAACTGAAGGAAACAGCTTTGCATATAGAAGAAGGAGATGACAGAAAAAGAACTGAAGTAAAACTGTTAGAATGAAGTTTGTTAAAATAAGTAATTGTTGGAAAATAGGAAAATATCAGAATCCTTTATGAAATGTCTTGATTTACTCATTTGCTTAAGAGAGAAACTCAGCAAAAAAGTCTTGATTACATCAGAGCATTCATTTGGAACTGAGAGTTTTGATTTTCTGCTTTTTTGTCATGTCTTCTAGAACTATGTTAGCTGCTACATACTAAAAATCAGTTTTGAAAGAAAATATTTTTGTTTTGAGGAAAAAATTTTATTCTGTGAAACCTCTTCTCTTCTCTTCTCTTCTCTCTTCTCTTCTCTTCTCTTCTCTCTTCTCTTCTCTTCTCTTCTCTCTTCTCTTCTCTTCTCTTCTCTCTCTTCTCTTCTCTTTCCTTATCTCTTCTTTTCTCTTTTCTTTTCTTTCCTTTCCTTTTCTTTTCTTTCTCCCATATGAACACTCATTTGTCTGTTAGGATCACAATGATGCCAGAACCTTGCAATCCTCCTGTGGGAACTCTTTTCACAGATCTCACTGCTGGAACAATAGGCATAAGGGGATTTTTTTCATGGGATTTTAATGGGATCTTGGGCTTAGTTTATATGATGGATCTCACTGTTGGCAGGCGTATTAAATGAGTTACATTTCAACAAATAAAGAACATTATTGCAAAAATTGTTTCCTGCAGAGACAGAGGACTTTTAGTAGTCTCTATAGGGAAAGATTGTGGGCTATTGAGGACTACTGAACTGGTTTAAGATTTAATAAGAATTACTAAGTGGAATTAGTTTCATTTCAGTTTATTCATAGGAGGTTAAAAGTTTTACTTTTCAAAGAAGGTATGCTAAGTATTTTTTTATTTATCTTTTTAATTTTCAACTATTTAATTTAGAAATAGGTATTTGCAAGCTGTATGGGAAATAATTTTTAGAGTACTTATAACTGTTTAGGCAGTTTCAGGGAACAATGTGATTTACATATACTGCAGATTTTCAAGAAAAGAAGACAACATGTTGACAGATTTTGCAAACTAATTAAACCTAGGATTTTTTTTTCTGCTGTGTTACAACTGACAATATGCAATAAGCAAGAGACAAAAGTGATGTAACAATGTTTTTATGGTGTTTTAACCACTTATTGTTTACTTAAAGAGGAAATACAAGGTTTACAGTTAAATTAGAAGTGTCCTGCTGAGACATACATAGATAGCTGAAGTGTGCATATGTGTGTGTTGATGTGTTCACATGTGTTTGTACTACACTAGAATTAGGATATGAATTCAGGAATCAATGGACATCATCTCTAAGCCTGAATGTGTCCATATTCAGCAACGTTCTTGAAAATAAAAATTTCATATGTACTTGTAGAGTGTGGCAAGCAGAAAAAAATGTGTCACAGGTCTTTGCAAAGATTAGTAATTTGTATGGGTTTTTTTATAGCCTGTTTCCTGTGGTTGTCAAAGAGAAAAACAGAATATAAAAAAGCAGGTCATCAGGCTGCTCTGTTTTGGTGACCTTGAAACTGAGGGCACTTACAAATTCCTGAAAAAACCTCAAAACTACAAAGAACCATGATAAACACATGATACATTTTAAAATCCTAATATTGCTCAATTTTGCAGTAGGTTTAGAACAGTTGAAAGCCGTGGGAACATACATTTAGAGTTAATACTGCCATTTGGGAAGCAGAGTGACAGTTTCTGCAGTAGCTTGAAATATCGAGATAACGCTAGCTTGTTGCAGTGAAATAGCTACGGGATGACTTAGAATTGGCTATGTATCCAGTAAACTTGGTTTATATTCTCTAAGGGCTTTCACTTCTCTGTATCATCTTCTGAGTCAATCTAGATTTGTCAGGGGGAGATTGAAAAGCTGTTAAACCAGAAATGGTTTGTTCCCAACAAAATATCACTAAAGACTCTCAACAAGTAAAAACCAGGATAAAAATATAACAATTCAGACACTAGCAGTTTAAAAAATACAACTATTTTTTTTCTATATGGCAGACAGCTAGAAATTATGTAAGACAAAGTCATCTTTGTTTGCATAGGTATGGTTTTAATACCTTCCAGGGACATTCTCCTTGCCAGATTTTGGCTCCTCAGGTGGAGTATCTTGATCCACTTTGAGTGCTTTCCCCAGACAGGATCACAGAAGAAAGCCTCTGCGGAGTGACAGTGCTGGGGAGAACATGTGGCTTTATGGACCCTTTTCTTTCTTCTGCTGATTTTAGAGAGTAAAATCATACGCATTTCATGGCTAGATCTGGAATTACTTCTCTGACAGTATTCAGATTAGTAGAGCGATGCCTAAAGCAACACATAGACTCAGTGGAATTAATTGGATGTAACGTTTAAGTCTACACCTAAACTTGGGTACCTTTAGTGTCAGGGAGGGAGAGGCCTTTCTGGTCACAGATTATCTTGTACTAAACCAAACATATAAAATAGTTTGTATAAATTGCACTGTAACAGGGTGACTACTGACTGTGGTCCCACTGCTGACTGTGATTAGTAGCTCTGATTTAAATATGTAAATATGATATTGAAGAATAGGTGAGAAGGACTCCACCCACCGGGAATACCCGTGCAAGCTTGTCTCGGATGGAAAAGTTTTGGTAAGGCTTTTCCTGTTTGTAACAGCATAGTTAGCTGATTTAGAAAACAAACCACTATGTTTTGGTTTAAAGAGTCAATTACAATTACGAGTAATAAACATATCAATAGAGTAAGGAGAACCTGTGTAGCATGAAAAAGGGCTACAGTGCAAAGAGGGTGAGCAGAATACATAAATACATTTGTTTGGGGAGCTTAAAAAGCAGAAAAGAAACAACCCAAGACTTGGTCTAAATTCGTCATAAAAATGATGTCATAATAGCTCTTCTGAGTCCTGTACACTCAAAAAGCATGTCAAGAATGGTGTTTAAGCTGATGTAATCACCAGGGATGCTTCTCTATTCCAACTGCTTTGTCCTCTTGGCCTTTCTCATTGAAACGATTCTTGACTGGTTGCAGTTCTGAAAGCAATTTATTTTTCTTTTCTTGGAGGCAGAAAGATTCAAACATATTTATGAAGATATGACTGACACTGGAGGGAAGTGCTCTGTGATTGCAGCTTTTGCTTTGTCAGGCCCTGCTTGTTCAGAAGACAAATGAGAGCTTCATGCAGTAATTGCGAAATCTCACCCATTAACTGACAGAATCTCACCCACTAACTGACAGCAACATATGGCTTTCTCTTAAGCTCTAACTTTGCCAAATTTAAGTCAAAAGTCCTCCAGGTTCCTTTCCCTTGGTAGTCATGTATTTGGATATATCAGTGAAATAATGGCTATAATCTGATTCTTTCAAGGATTATATGGATAGAACTTAGCAGATCTCTAAATGACAATGATCAGCTCCTATATATTCAAAAGAGGTATATTTTGAGCATATTTTTGTGATCTTTTCTAGACACTGCATGGGATGTGATGCCTCTGCTGCAGAAGTGGTAGTTCCTGACTCTTCCAGTCAGCCTGGGGTGCTCAGCTACTGCAGATCTCAGAGCAGTGCAGACTCAAATACAAAGAGATGCATCCTTTCCAAAATGCCTTGTTTTGCAGACAGGCTGGAATCCATAAGAGATGCTGTAATTCATGAGACTTGTGAAGTTTAAAAATATTTCCAAAATACCAGTGACTATCTGCAGAGTATCAAACAATGATTAATGTTGCTTTATGAACAATATCAGAGTTGCCTATCGTATTACTTGTTTTACAAACACATTTTTCAGTTATGGCTTTTAACCTGAGCAACACATAGGAAATTAAACCTGCAAAATCTTGACCTGTATCAAGGTGCAAAACTCTTTGATCCTTTAATGTAACTGTTCGTGATGTCACAGATTGTTGCATCCTTGTTCAGGTCAATGTAGCATATATTGTCATGTTCCATAGATATAATTGTATTGTCAAATGTTTTGTGATAGTGCATTTAGTTTAGGTAACCTGTTTGGTTAAAGGAAATAATACTTATTTGGGAGTGGGAAAGTATAAAGGGGAATAATAATAATTAGGTCACTGTAGATGTACATTTTACCTACCAGAGGTATTTGAGAATTTATTTGTATTTTGTAACTCACTAAGCTGCATAATTTAAAAAACCTCCTAAAACTGATTTTGCTTTATCTTTTTTTTTCCTAGCAATGGAAAACAAAATTTAACAATTCAAAAATGGACCTTGAATGTACTTGAAAGAGATAAAAGTAGCTGTTTCAACAAAAATCATTTAACTACAGAAATTAAAAGTGCTGGAACTGGTCATTCACTGAAATGCAATGATTTGTCTGTCTATGAAAATGAGAACATAACATGGTACAAGGTAATTACTGAAACAGTGTCACTCAAATCATTACCTATAGAAACAAAACATCTGATTGCAGGAAATATTAATTGCAAACAAATTTTCAGAAGCATCTAGGAACATTGTAAAGCTTTAATTTCTCATGGGATTAGGGGAAAAACTTTAGACTGATACACAAAACAAAGTTTTTGTCTGCCTCCAGATTTGTTAAAAAAATATACCTGTTTCAGAAGTTATTAAACTAGTAGTTTGGAATGACAAAAGATCTGATGTGCTTGTCTGTTTGCTGATTTAGGCAGCAGCTGGTTTAGCCAGCTGCTACTTTGCTGATACAGATATTGTACTGATGCAAAATGAGGTGCCAAGATTTTAATTTTACTGCTGGCATGTACTTGTAAAGTAATTGCAAAATTTTCAATTTTGCTGTTTCTGAACACTTTTTCAGTGTGTAACAGATCCAGTTCTGTTCATTTTTGGCAAGTCATCACTTTGAGGAGTGCTCCTTACTCCTCTCAGATCTCCTGGTTGGAGTAACAGACCCTGTTCACTCCAAGATCAATCAGTTTTAGGAGGGGATTTTGACTGATTTAGTACAGGCATCTGGAGTAACCTGGCAAGAACGAGCTACAGCCCTGTGGGCCTGGGAGGATAGGGCCACAGGTCGTTATGTTTTCCTCAGTTGCAATGTTCTCAACTTTTAACGGGCTGAATGTTCAAATGTAGCATTTAAGTGACCATGAGGGAAAATTGGGTCCGCACCTCTTTTGGGTCAGGCACATGTCACTGAGATAGTGAAAAGGTGATGGTGATGCTTGTTTCAAAAAAAAATTCTTAATTTCTTTAATGTTTTGGATTCAAGTTTGCTACAGAATAGTATTTTCTGGCTTTATTGATGCAGGACTGCAAGAACTATGAACATGAAACAGAGAGGGAACTAAATTTTAGAACCTTAACAGTACAGCACTCTGGGATATATACCTGTAAAATTTTAATCAGTCGTGAAGGAAGGATATACCACAGCACAAATACAATTAAACTTGTAGTAGAAGAAGGTAAGAAAGATTTCTAAAATTTTGAAGCATACTTCTTAGTTCACTTTACTATGGAGATTTTTAATTGCAGTTCTCATTTGATAAATATATACCAGGGGGAACAAGTCTGGTAATCTGAACTACTTCAGAATAATTTGAGAAGTGAAAAAGCAGAAGTTAAGATGAAATACTACCAATTTTGGAAAATGTATTTAGTATGTTGTCTCTGCAGTTTTGTTTTTTCAAAATAGCTGCTCTAAGTAAGTCATACAAACTTACTAAGAATTTTGCACAAGAGCCTTTCAAACCATTATAAATTGTACTCTGTATACATACGTATGTGAAAAAAATTCAACAAGACATACTGGGTTTTAAACTACTCCGTAATGCCAGAATCCAGATACTTTGTGAATTCAATTGAATGTTTGTGATTAATTTTATATATAGAGCAAGTATGTAACTTTTACTGTGGAAGAATGTAAGTAAAGTATTACTTCAATAGCAATTCTTCTATTTTAGATGCACCAGAGGCTGTAACTTTGGAGATAGTTGGACATAATGAAGAAATTGAAACAGAAATAGGTATGAAATTAATACAAAAATCTCTGTGGTACCTACTCTACCTACATGCTTTTGTTCTGATTTCTGTGTGGTTCTGATGATTTGGATAAGTATAACCAAACTAAGAATTGTCTGTGCATCATCCTGTATCTGATCTAACCTCACATCTGGTAATGATTGATATACAAGTACACTAAATGTACCCTTTCACAGAGGTAGAAGCCGAGATGGCTGCTACAACCTGCAAGAGAAAGTGGTGATGGTGATAAACCATCTCTCCATAGCTTTCTTTTGTAGATAGCAAACCCCATGAAGCAATGTGTAAAAGGTGTATGATTTACTCAGTGAACAGCAGTCATGAGTAGTCCCTCTGATACCTGATGCAGTTTAGAATGTTATTCTTCAGGGAAGTGAGAAGTGTGAGGTGTGACAGTCCTGGCAATGTGTGCATGAAGATCTGCATTGTCAAGAGACCTAACCTGTGCTTCTAGCTGGAAGCAGGTTAGATAAAATGGTCTACAGGCTTCACACAGTCTTGGGCAGGACCCAGGATTTTGTGATTGAGGCTGTAATTAATTTTTAAAAACAGAAATTTACCTGTCTTTTTCCTCTCCCTGTGCCTGAGGGCTTCTCTCTTCTGGTTACCTAATCCTTCCTTTCCCAGTCTATCTCCTCTGTGGCTCATACCTCATCTAGGACCTCAGATGCTAATTTTACTTCCTTCCTACCAATACTGCTTGGTAAGTCCTTTTCCCTATGGTAGTACCCCAATCCTATGATGCGTCGTGCCTTCCAACATCCCAGTACACCCTTCCTCCTCGTTACTGTGCTTGTCCCAGCCCTTAGAAGGTAGCAGGGTTTGGCATCAAATGCTTATGAGCTACCTGTCTTCCATTCCTTATCTGGCTTGAAAAGATCATTTGATAAGGTAATTGAACTACCTGCTGAGTGATGAGACAGATGGCATGGTGGAGAGTGAAGGGAATTTAGGATGAGCCAGGTCCATGATCTTTAAAACCTCTCATTGTTTAGGATGGTGTTCTATGATATTTGCCTCCAAATAGCTGTTATGTATGGTGAAAATGCTAGAGTTGCAAGGTCAATGATACTAGAAGGTTAGGTCTGTGCAACTGTAATTTGGATTTCTGAGGTCTGTATCCAAGATGGCCAGATTTTCAGCTGGATCTTGCTTGAAGGTTCTGGAAGTGTCTGATAAATCTTGAGGGGTCAGTTTGGTGTGCTCTTAGTGAATTGCGTGGCAGGCCTTGCTTACTGGAAAGTATCTGTGCATAATGGCCTGAACAAGGACTAATATGCACTTTTCCTGGCTTAATAAAGAGCATTCTGGATGTGCTCCCTGGAAATGATGCTGCAATAGCCTAAAAATTGCGGTTGCAGCTAACTTCAGGTCAAGCTTCCCATAAGAGAGTTTAAAAAACCCACAGTCCAGAGCTGCAGTCTTCTGCCCTTATTTTTTCCAAGTGTACAGTTGTCCTTTTAGTTTTGCAATTTCTTAAAACTATCGAAACTTTAGGGGGTGGTTCCTCCCAGTTACAGTTAGTGCTTTGAAATGGGGCAAGTAGCTGACTAAGTAAATGACTCGTTCATGTATTCAGGAATTTCCAGTTGTGATGCTGAGATGAGAATTTGTTCTGTGCATGTTCAGCCTGGACTTTGGTTTTATTGAGTAATCATATATAGTTTACCTATTATAATTAATTAATTGTTGAAATTCCCCTTACCAGTTACTTACTTTCACCTGGCCCTGGAGCATTGGTGATAGGTTGTCTTCCTCTGTTCCCAGCCTGCAGAACACAGTCTAGTTTATAGAATCATAGAATATCCCAAGTAGAAGGGACCCATAAGGATCATCAAGTCCAATTCCCTTTAGTTCTCTAAAGCCTGAAATTCTCACCTGGGTGTGGTGATTTATCTGGAAGAAAGCAATGGATGACTGTCACTGCAACAGTGCATGATTGCTGAAGTCGCCACCAGTGCAGGTATAACCCCTGTAAACACTGAGCAGGGGCTATGAAATCCAGAAAGGAGCACAGCTCATGGGATATATTTCCTGGAAAGCTGACATTTTACTGCACTGTGTACATGAATACTATTTCTCCCTAGGTCTTCTCATGTTATGCTTTTTTTGTAGGTAAAGAAGAGATACTCAATTGCACAGGTTTCTTGGGTTATTATATGCAAGAAGATGCCAGCATCTACTGGTTAATTAACCAAACATTTCCAGAACAATGCACAGGTATCCCTGAGAATGAACCTTCAATATGTGAAGAAGAGTTCAAAAAATTACAGTAGGTTTCCTGAAAATGCTACATTTAGTATGTGATAATGTCCTATACTTGTGGAACTGCAAATTCAGTAAAACCACAGTCTGAGGGTTTTCTTTAGAACCTTTTCCTCAAAATCTGCCTCTCAGGTGGTTGTAGGTTTCTGTACAGATAGGGTTGCTAACACCATTTCTTGTGTTGCAGGTTGGGAAACAAGTTCTATGTCACAAGGCTACTACGGATTAAAAAAGTAAGAGATGAGGACATGCATCATAATTTCACCTGCATGTTGCAAGCTGATGAAAGCACACAGATAAAAATAGTAAAACTGAAGAAAGGTACGGCATAATCTAGAAATAATTTATTAATGATTTATTAATTAATTTTATTAATTATTAATCATGCCAGCCTTCTCAATCCTGAGGGCAGGGTACTCATTTCAAAACACCACTCCAAATATGTCCGTCTGCTTATGAAGACCCTCACCCATCTAGTGCTGAACATAACAACCCCTGGGTGATTCCTCCTGCTCTCAGACATGGGCAGAAGGAGTCCAAAGCAAAAGAAATACAGACTACAATGAGCATGTCTTGACAGTGGCTTCATAAAAAATTCACAAAGATTAAAGTGTTAAAAATCTGAATTTGGAACTAAAAAACCCAGAGTTAAAATGATAATAATAGTAAAGAAAAGCCTGAAAGAGACTAGAGAAAAAAATACAAATATATCTCAGCCAAACAGGTTAAGTGGGACATTAAGGACTTACGGATGGGACTGAGAGGTAGATAGATAATAAGAGGTGAAAGGTAGATAATAAGAGAAATAATAAAGAACTTGAAGGAAACTCATCACAAAAGTGAGTGACCATCAGTTTGGGATGCTGCACATCTATGAGGATCTGTAGTGTCAGTCTTGATCTCACATACCCTGCACACACATAAATGAATGGTATGTGATTATGTGGAAGATTGTTTCTCCAGTTTTTAGAGTAATCCATGTTGTGTAGTTTATCTCAGGACTAGTGGCATGCATATGTGCTTGAAGCATTAGCAGGAGGGGATTCCCATCAACACTGTGATTTTTTTGAGATGATTTTTCAGTGCCATCAGTATTAGATAAAGTAATCTTGTCATGTAATACTCTTTGTTAAGGCTATAATTTGCTGCTTTTCTGTTTTACAGGCAATACCCAAGACCTGCCTGTGCACATATTTACCACTGGAATGATCCTTGCTCTGCTATTTCCTTTTGTTGCTGTAGCTGTGGTGTTTGTGTTTGTGATGTTTAGGGTTGACTTCATTCTATTTTACAGAAATATATGCAGAAGAGACGATACTGCTGGAGGTATGACTTTGCTACTGCTGACATTGAAATAAGTGTATTGATTAAAAAATAATTTCTGGTAGGTTCTATAAAACAATCATCTTTGAGGAGGATAAAACATTTTCTTAAATCCAGGAGCAGTGTGAGAAGAAACAAGGAATATATAAAAGAGAACTTGATGGTCAGATGCTAAAGTGTGTTTGTTATAAACGTGTGGCAATGACAGCAGGTAAACAGTAAAGAAGCTGCCTCTGGAGCAGGCAGTGGAGGGGGTGTCAGCTGTTCAGATGAGCTCTGTTCTGACATATTCTTCATCACAAAAGTTGATGGGGTGAAGAGGTTTGCAGTTGTCTATTTGTGAAGAGGATGAACACTCTGGAGTTGTCAGATGGATAGACTAAAACAATTCTTTTCACTTCACTGATGGCCTTCAGTAAGGTGAAGGTTGAAATGTTCCCTTGACTGTAGAGGTCATTACATGTTTATAGCTTTCTCACTACATGCACTTAAGGAGGGCAGGAGTGCACACTACCAGTATCTTATCAGGCAGAAGCTCTGTGGCCTTCACAGCAAGCAAGCCTCACAATTACTCAATTTTAGGAATTATTTTTCTGAAAACTGTAGTGACAAAACTTACTGTATATGAGTCTGATTCGGTTGGCCTTCCTTGGTCTCTAAATCAGCTTGAATATAACTTGAATAAACTGCAGTGGCTGGAGATTTTTCAGTAATGGGTGGATGTCATTTATGCCTGCCAGTGTTATTTATCTAGTCGTTGATGTCAGCTATCCCAGTGTACACTGACTTACAGGGAGGATCTCTGAGAACCTGGACTAGGCTGTCCTGGAGGAGCTGCCTGTTGGATACTAGGCAATGGACTGCCTGCTCCTAGAGCTCTTGAAGGTGTAGGGTTTCATGGACTTTGCTTTGTGCTCTCTCTTATGCAGTAAATATTCAGAAAGGGAAGCAAAGGAGCACAGTTTAAGAAGCAAAGCCCCGTGTGCTGGTGTATCAATCCCGATAGTTGCTCTGTGGCAGTGTGGTGGACCTGGCCTCTGGATTGGTCTGTGGTTTCCCAAACCATGACCAGACATAGCATACTCTCATAACAAAAATAATTTCCTGGTTTGTTCTCTCTTTTGCCGGTACCTGTTCCACTTGGTACTCTTAGAGTGTAAAATAAATGTGGAAATCTGTGATATCCCTTAAATAGCAATTTTATCAGGTTACAGACACATTTTTTGCTTCCTTTCATATCTTGATCTTCACAGATGTGACATTAATTGGTTAAATTAATCTAATTTGATTTAAAAAACACTTTAATGTAGAAAGGTAGTCTTTTGAAATATTTGCCAAATGCAATCAGAATATTTTGTATCAAACTTAAATTTCTTCAGGATATTTTTTGAATCTGATGAAGAGTGTTTGAGGATTCTTCAAAGTTTTCCAAAGAACGAGCAGGGGTTTCTAGATGCTTTGCTACTGAGACACTAAGTTTGAAAACCAGAATAGTGAATCACATACTGGATTTCTAATGGTTGATAAGAAGTAAACAATTGGTGATTTCTTTTCAGATGGAAAAGAATACGATGCATTTGTGTCTTACCTGAAAGACGGTGTTTCTCCCATTGAAGAAGAGAGAGAATTTGCTTTGAAGATACTGCCCATGATATTAGAAGAAAACTTTGGGTACAAGTTATGTATATTTGAGAGGGATGTATTCCCTGGAGGAGGTGAGTGTATTGAATATTCTTGTCATTGAATAGGCTCATCAAGTTCACAAAAAGGTAGAAGTCTTTAATTAGAAGGAATTCTGTTGTGTTTTGTTCATTGAAAAGATACATTTTTCATTTAATCTGGGCTATGTGCATGCAAAGTTTGCTTGCAAATGTTTTACAAGTTTTGTAGTTATATTTATGAATTCATATACATTTACGCACACATTAATTACAAAGAACCAAGATGAAAAGATGAAAGAGCAAGCATTGAGAAGGTTAAGGTGAGGACATAGAAGGTGCAAGATATTTCACAGTAATAGTGCTTTTGCTCTGCTTTTGCTGCGGGCCAGTGAATGAACTCACATTTACTGCACAGAGCAGCTGGTGTCTCTGGTACTAGTTATTCTTAAGTAACTTGTATGTTTGCTGTATCTTCAGTGTGGTGGTTGAAACCATATTCCGAATAAAATGGGTGCCATAACAAAATAGAAATAAGAAGTGGAATTTTGTTTGGCCCATGGATGCATCTGGCATCTGCTTTTTGCAAATGCTTGGATAAAAGGTACTACGAGTTTCCATTTAGTCCAAAGATCTAGTGGAGGAATAGAATTTCATTGTTCAAACCACAGAACAGTAAGATCAGTCAGCATCCTTCATTAAGCAGGATCTTGTCTCCTTATATCCATTCCTGACAAATTTTTCTAATCTGAGAGGTGCCACAGCTCTTGCAAGCCTTTTTTTTTTTTTTGTTTAACCTATTCTCTTTGTTTAAGTATTAAAAAAATTTTTACTGAAGTGTGCAGTCTGATTCTTTCAATAGTTTTAGCTTATTTCCTTTTCTCTGGTCTGATCCACTGTGAACATGGAAAACAGAGTATTTCCTTCTTTTTACAGGAGCCTTTGGTGTTGTAATACCCTTGTCAGCCTCTTTTTACCCTCAGTTTTCTCTTTGTTAGGTTAGTTCTGCAGTTTGCTTTGCCTTTCTCTACAAGTTGTGTTTTCTAGATCTCTGGTTTATGCAGACTTTGTCCCATGGTGCTAAAACAAGCACTGGAAGCTGTGCATGAAAATTCAATTTGATGTTTAAATGTATCACCATTCACTTTCATTCATCACTTCTCATGCCGAAAGTCATCAATGTAAAACACAGTTGGAACTCCTGTCATCACATGCTGGTCTTCTTCACCTTGGATTGCTGGAAATAGATTTGGGTGTTTGGTGTCATAAAGGAAGGTGTAACCTGAGGGTTTCAGAGTACCGGGTGAGAGGTTGCTGTTTGTGCCTTTCTGTGGAATCACTCCAATGATATCAATTAGGAAAGAGCAAAGAGATGTCTGGTTGAGGAAAAGTTAGATTTTCCTGTCACCTTCTATCCATGTGACTACTGCCAGACAACTGTCTAGGGTAGATGGAAATTAAGTAGGTTTATGTCTGCTCTGGAGGATAAGCTTTGACCATATTGAGTTAATTTTCAGAGACTCTTAATCTTTAATACATATTAATCTCTTCAGAAGGGCAGGATGCTTACATGCTGTCACTTTATAAGAGGGACATTTCTGGTACATATGTAAATTTAAAAGATAAGTTGATTCAGTGCCTATCTTTTCAATTTAATTTAACAATAAATTTGTCTTTAATTTGCAGCATTTGTTGATGATATCCATTCATTCATTGATAAAAGCAGAAGATTAATCATTATACTGAGCCAGAACTACGTTTCTGACAGAGCCATATACGAACTTGAAAGTGGACTGCATAAAGCCCTAGTTGAAAGAAAAACTAAGATCATATTAATTGAATATATGCCTGTAAGTGACTACAATTTCTTGCCAGAATCACTGTCACTTTTACCATCAAAGAGGGTGGTGAAGTGGAAAAAAGATAAATCTCTTCCCATGAATTCCAGATTTTGGAAAAACCTTCGGTACCTGATGCCAGCAAAGCCTATCAAGATAAAGACCAAAGGGCACTATAATAATCGTGACTTAGGCTCAGAAGCTTCTCAGCCACAGACTGAGGGCTGTGACTTTAACACAGTTGTATAACAATGCTGGAGACAGAAGATGTAGCAGAAAACTGTTGGTTTTGCTGACTAATAGAACCAAATAAACTGATATTTTGGGAAATAGTGTTGATTAAGAGGCCAGCTCTGAGATCTAAGAATGCAGAAGTTACTGCAGTGGCCAGGATGATGTTAACCCCAACTGCTAAATCTTATTCCAGAGAAGGTTTCCTCAGCAATCTACACAAGGAGCAGAAGTTTCATTCTGCTTAGGGCTTACCACATGGCATGAAGCACAATGAAAAATATTTTTATTTCATAGTTATCAGTACTTGCGATCTCCTATTATTAGTTAGATGCTCTTTGTTTTGTATTTTGGTATTTTCTAAGGATTCTAAATGTAAGTAGACCCAAAAAGTTCCTGCCTTAAAGAGCTTGGCATGCAGGCTTTGGGCAATATCAAGTAGGAAAAAACCCAAACCAACAGAGAAAAAGGGAGGTTAGAAAGAGTAGGGCAGTTTTGGATGGTTTAAAAATACCCTCTATGGGAATCAGTTACTATAAATTGAAATTGAATTTGTCATGGATGCCCCCTCACCTCAGCTTGGAGAGAAGATGTGACTGCATATATATGCTACACCTCATGAAACTGTACCCTAAAGCCTGACACCATACAGAATTTGACTGCCCTGAGATTTTACAGAATAACAGAGGGTTATACATAAGAACGGTTGAAAGCTAAATGGCATTAACTCCAAAGTTGCTTGTATGCAGCAAAGCAGACACACATTGAATGACTCAACATCTGTAGAAGGGGAAGTATTTCTGCAGAGAAAGGTATCATGACGCAGTCACTCAATTTCTGTAGGTGATCCTTGCTGCCTGTGATGCAGTGGTAAAGGGAGACAACTTAAGGATATGCATACTCATACTAATCCCAGATGTTGTTCTTATTGCTCTTATATTCTGAATTACTGACATTAATCAGCGCTTGAAATACCTGTTTTCTGTTTGTCAGTCCATAGGGAAAAGGAACTGCTAATATTACTTTATAGGCTGTAGTTGTGATGATTTACCTGATCGTATATATGTCAATGTGTAAGTGAATTCACACGATAGCTAGTTTGAGGTAATGGGTCATTTCAGTGATTTATATTGTGGGTTTTCTTCACTTTTGCACTTAATAAAACTTTATTTCCCCTTCTCCACATCGTTGGCTTCCATTTTTGCTGCAGTATAGACAGAAGTAATATTGTGAATGTGTGTTTTAAGGTCGCTTATGGAATCACTGAAATATGGCAAAAGCAGGTTTAATATAAAAGTGAAGGGGTGAAAAAGTTCATTGGCAAGATTCACTCTACTACTTACTAGATGGCCAAAGCAAACAGACAAAATTCAGACTAAAACCTAAAATCAATCAATCTAATCCCAAAGTCAACCTGAAAATTATCTTTGAGGAGGCTGGAGGGGGAGTGGGGGCAGAGAAAAGAGTTAAGGTAGGAAAAGGTAAGGATAAAAAGAAATAAGGAAGACCCTCCCATTTCGGCACAAGGTTCAGAGCCACAGCTAAACTGAGTCACAGCCTTGACCAACAGTTTAGGCCTAAAGATTTAGCAGCACTTAATTTATAGCTTAAGTTAAACAACTTAACAAAAGATTCATATAGAATTTACTACAGTACAACAGCTGGTTTCAGCCCGCTGTGGTCCAGGAGAGCTCAAAGGGTCTTCCTTAGGACTGCTGTTTATAGGGTTGCAAGAGAGTGGGCTTTAGTCGCAGTAATTTTCCATCCAGACCACAATTTGGTTTGGAAATTTTCTTTGAAAGTTTGAGATTGAAAATGTTATTCCACTTGGGTTTTTATTCAGCAAGAAAAATAAGTTTCCAAGGCCGTTAGCTAAAAACCAGGATCTTGTTAGCACTAGTTCCTGGGAACCTGCAGTGTTTCTGGCAAGCTCAAGAGAGCTCAGTCCAGGTGCTGTTCAAAGGCCGAGGCCTGTTGAACCTTTCTCAGCTCGTAGTGTGCCCTGAGGGGTGGAGGGGGGATAGATGCACCAGTACAAGTGTCAAAAACCAAGCTTAGAGTATGGAGAAAAAAATGCAAGAAAAAGCAAGTGTGGTTAGACTACAAGCAACGAATAGCTCATTTGTAATTTAGGAAAATTAAAACAAAGCCAAATCCAAAAAGCTTTAGAAATACGTAACTTCCCTGAGGAGGACACAGATGGGATCGGTAAGGAGATAGCTGTTGCAAGCCACCAGTCTGGAAATTTCTTTTCTCTCTTGCTATGTACTACAACTTTGTAACTGGCTGTTCGAACATGGTCTGTAACTGCGTTTTTTTAGTGTTACTAGTTGACCGCTTTCTACCAGACACAATATGGGCTGGAAGCAAAACAGAATCAAAGAAATCTTCTTGTCTATTGATAATTGTAACATAAATGTAGGAAGAATTAGGACTCTTGTATATAGTATCATTACTATAGCGTAGTACTGTATAAAGGCTGTTAAGTACGTACGGTTTGTAAATTAGAGGGTTTTTTTCCTACTATGAGTACTTCAATTCCTTCATGACCATCTGCATTCTTTACAGAGATTGGAGAGGTAGAACTTGTGAAACAGGAGTAAAGTCCACCTCCTAAGCAGCTGTGTCACTCCAAACCCAAGCATAAAGACAAATCCTGTCAATTCCACCACTTTCCGGATTGTAATGAAAGCAGGAGATTTGCAGAAGGGCTGGAGGACTGAGGGAACATGAAGATTTGCTGGTTCTGTTTCAGAGCAACTGAAGATGCCTGCAGAAGCAAGTTGTCATCAGTGTGTTTACTGAACTGGAAGTTAAACATAGCTGTTGCAGTCAGCACAAAAAAGGAGAGCTCCAACAAGGATGCTCCAACAAGTTCTGGGCACAGAACTACTGTGTGTGCAGGGCAAGGTTAATGTCCACTGGACATCTCAGACCTTAAGGGAGTACATAGTTGATTTATGCAGAATGGTCCAGAATTTTATGTGTCACATCCAGAATTTGGTAGATTGATTCCTCAGGTCATTAAAAATGGTTGGAAAATAGAGATTAACAGTTACGAAGATAGATGTGTGAGTGTGGCCTGGAAGGTTACTCTAGAACTGTGGTAATATGTTGAAGTTGTTCTTTTCTATCTTGATTTCTTAGAGAAAGTAAAAAAAATTGCTTTCTTTTTGGAGACAACTATGGTTTGGCTTGCAGACTTTAAGAATGTTTCAAGTGTTGCCTTTCCTAATGAGATGCTTGTGATGCATTTGAAAAGCATTCAGTGTTTTGAAAAAGAAAATGTGATTGCATTTTTTGGGAAATAATTTTCTGAACTAGAATTAGATCGGGTGTCTGGATGAAGCAGCAGTTACCAAGCTTTCTGCAGTATCTACAACTTACAGCTTCCTGTAGTTCAGCAATTCAAATTTTCTGAATTTCAGTAAAAACAGCTGCAGATAGGCCACAATAGTATTTTTTGTTTTGTTTTGTCAGCTAAATATATAAACAAGTCATCACAGGGTTTTGTCTTAAATTGCATTGTTTGATCTCCCATCTGGCCTCCATGGGTGAGAAATAGTGTGCACATCAGCAAGATCTACCACAGTCCAGTGTAATATCTTTCTTGCTTGTAACCTATCAAATACAAAAATAATAGAGTTCAGTACATTGATGCCTTAAGGTATTTCTAAAAGATAATGAAATAGATTTACAGGTTATTGCTCTATTACTTTTGACCACTACCAATTTCAGTTGCGTGCTGGAGGTGTCATTCCACTATATGGCTACAAAACTCTTTACTATTCATTGCAGGAAAACTGTAGCTGTTTTAGGAGTTTTGAGTATGGAGAAGGAATGCTGTTCCATAAGAGGTTCCAAAACTACTTGTAATGCTGTAGAAATCTGACTTTTTAGAAACAGGTAGGCAAATTCAGAAGTGACTGTGTCTAGTCTTGAAGAGCTGGCAGTATATACTAGGAATTATCTGCATATCACTAGCAAAGGGATTTCTTGAGGACTTCATGACAAGACCTCATTTATGGATTCAGGCTTTTCTGGAGACTTGAGAGTAAGTATTTATCTCTCAGCTGTGATAAAACTCTGTGCATAGTGGCTTAGTAAGCAGTACATTAAGCATATTTATTTATATAATACATAAGGAAGATACTGCCTTTATGGACTAGCAACAAAAATTCATCTACAAGGAAGGAACTCATACACTGGAAATGAAAACTTGTGACAATCTCAGGAATGTCTCCAGCTTCCAGCATGGTGAAGGAAAGACAAATACTGCTGAATTGCTTCCAGTGAGGCAGAGCCATGAGGATCACCAGCAGAACCATGAAAAGGAATACTAGAAGAGTTTAAATTGCCTAGGTTGGTAAAATGATAGGGAAAGGAATAGGAACATTATTACCAAATGCATACAGGAAAAGAAAAGCACTAGAAAGAAGAGTTCTTCAAGCTAAGGAATGATACCCATACAGGGATGTGTCCTTGAATAAATGTACAATGGGTATTAAAGCCATTATTACAGTAAGGTCTCCTGTGAGAGTAATGGAGACACTTCTCTGACCTACGTTTAAGCTGAAGTACAGTAAGTTTCTGAAAGGAAATCAAAAGTTCAGCAGTGGTCATCCCTGTCAGGTTTATGTTTCTTGGCTTGCAGTAAGCAGGCTGGACTATCAAGGAAGGCAAGAAGTAATTTTTATGGAATTTGAGGTGCTAGACAATCCTTTCTAATTAACTGCCAAGGATTGTGAGAGTGAAAAGTTTTTAAAGGCTTGCATGGTGAGAATTTGCTTTGTTCTTTCTCTGTTGGCATGTGGCTATTCAGTTATTAGAACAATCAAAGTACCTCTGTGGCTCTAGACATGTAAGTCCCTGATGCCCAAGGCAGAAGGCACTGTAGTAAAGCAAATTTGTGCTAAGTAACACCACCTTCCTTTATTTCACAGAGAATCATCACCCACAAGCTCCACAAGCCACTTGTGACTGTATGTCATTTCACTGATTGCATAAACTAGTACAACATGGACAGAGGGTCATGTTTAGATATTGTTCAGACACCTCCTGTAACAGCAGAATCAGCACCACTGACCCAGTGTAGAAGATAATTAGAGTGGAAAATTTCTTACCCACAAGGTGTTAATCATAGCTGAGCAGAGGAGGAGGTGGTGTGTAAATGTGTCAAGCCAGAGTAGAGCCAGAATAGTACAAGAACAGTAAAAAAAACTTAATCCTCCCAGTACTAAAAGACTACACTGTATGTACACTGAGATGGTACATTTTTTCCACTTGAGCTGAAGTGAGATGGACAAGGTAAGATAAAGCCCCCAAACTTGACTTTCCACAGGGGTGGGGAGGTACAATTTTCTGGAGCTATAGCATAAAATTTGGTAAATTTTAGCAGAGTGGGAGGGTAAGAGAGTAAAGCGGAGGAGAGGGTGGAGAGAGAGAAGAAGCAGGGAGGATATTTTGGAGTGGTCCTTTACACCCTTTATACATTTTGTCTAGCAGCCAAGGATAAATATGAACCTTGGAAATGCAAGTGTGTGAGGCTGCTTTTTTAGCATCTATATTACTTTTAAGGAAGACAAAGGGGTGAATTGGACCAGAGGCTTAGCCAAATATTTGCTACTATTTACAAGATTTTCATCCAGTGTTGTAACCAATATGACATACCACTCAAACTTCTGGTAACATGGCTTTCAAAACTCTATGTGACTGGTGCTTATGTTGTATTTCTGAGATATATTTCTGATGTAATAATTGGACTGTTAAGCTTAATTTTTTGATTGTGGTAAGCCTTATTGCTTGGACACTACAACAATTGATACTTAAAATGAATGAAGTATATTTGTGTCTTTAAGATGCATCTCTGTGAAAAACCATTTTTTTCTGATAATCTGACTTTGAAAGCAGAAGGGTCTTGACTTCAGCTGTGTTGCACTCTGTAATTCCTTTAAGTAAAGAGGGAACAAAAGTGCTTTTTTTCTTTCTAGTCAGGACACCTTCAAATGCCTAATTCTTTATCCTGACACCCCCAGAGATACCTTGGAGCCTTTTGTAACTTATAAACCAAACATGTATTTTGTATTGGGGCAAAGCATTGAATATATTTTAGGAGACAATCACCAAACTTGATCATCAGTGGGCTCTTGTCTGCAATAAGCAGAGAGCTAAAAACATGGTGAAAGCCGAGAATACAAATCCTTTGTCTTCAAATGCTCAGAACCCAACAGGATCAAGCATTAATACTGTTCTTTGCATAAAGGAATATGTACATAAACAGAGGCAACATTGAAATCCCCTGTTATACAACAAACAGCCTTTTTTACCATCTTGTGAAAATAGAGTAATTGACCCAATCTGCAGTAGAGATAGAGAACTTCACACAAGAAAAAGAAAAACGAGTCCTACTGTTCTTGAAGTAAGTCTGGTGCAAACTGATGGACATATATTTACGTATCCTCTATTGGAATAAGGATCATTGGGATATGAACTGATGGCAAAGTGCTCTCAGATGATTTTATGTAGTTTGCATCACTGTGGTCTGTCTTTTATGGGTTTTGCATCCAAGCAGGAAGCCTGAAAGAGGGGCTGGACTGTGTGGGGCTATGTATGCTGAAATGCTCTGCCTTCCTAGCAGGTCCAAGGGGCAAGTCACAGATGGCTCAGGTTCATCAGAGCTTCTCTTCCCTCTCTGCCAAGGCTGTGTTTGGGTAATTAATGAGGCTGAGCTAGGAGGACACAGACAGGAGGTAACAGTGCCTCCTTATAGCACCCATTTGCAGTGGGTGTGGAAAGTAGCTGGGGACATCAACGGTAAGGAGAACTTGCCTCTTACAGTGAATGTTATTCTGTATTGGAATAATCTTGTAGATTTCAAATACTACAGATTTTTGTGAACTGTCTCAGGGCAGCATATGGGAAAAAAAGGAGGAAACAGTACCCTTCTTAAATGAAGCAAACTAAAAAATCGGACACATTTTTGCACACAATGCAAATAGAAGATTTTAGAACCCAAGAGGCTTTGATCTTTTACTAGGAGGTGTTTCCCATGTTCTTTTTACAAGAAAGTGACCCGGAAATTTTCAACCTAATGCAACCAAACTGAGAAAGGAAGGGATGATGACAGTGAGGTAGAGGAAATTCCTGTAAAGGAAACAGACTCAACACAGTGCACAGCTCAAACTAACCACAGTTCTTACCATGTTGCATAGGATGTGCAAGTAAGATTTTAACATAATTTTTTAAAATTATATGTTTTAGCTTCCGATTTTAGCCCTCCCTACCCCATCTGCTTGAAGGTGAGTTCATTCTATTGCCTTTGAATTTGCGTTTTAAAGTAAATTGGCTTTAACTGCTTGGTCAGGTGAACAGTAGTGTCTTAGTAAGTAGCTTCATTAATATTCTTTTCTATTTTGTAGATGTGGTAAAGTTTTTTCATCTCCTATGTGGCTATTACTAATCTTAGTCCTAGAATGAGATTATGCTTGCCTTTCTATTGATAAGTCGAATACAAGATAGAGGAATTGGTAGCTTTGATGGTGAAGTATTTTCATCAGAATCAGAACTAGATGATGGTATGATTGTGGCATGCCGCTCTTTACTAGACTTCAGAGATATCATGAAACTTGGCACAGCTCTCAAGAAACTGATTTTGATTTCTTTTTCTTATATTTTATGTAAATAACTGGAGAAGAAGACGCTGAAGGGAGACCTCATCACAGTATACAACTTCCTCGTGAGGGGAGGAGAAGGGGCAGGCACTGATCTCTTCGATGTGGTGACCAGCGACAGGACCTGAGGAAATGGTCTGAAATTGTGTCGGGGGGCTTCAAGCTGGATATTGAAAAAAGCTTCTTCATCCAGGGGGTGGCTGGGCACTGAAATGGGCTCCCCAGGGAAGTGGTCACAGCACCAAGCCTGACAGAGTTCAAAAAGGGCTGGGATTTGGACTCAATGATCCTTATGGGTCCCTTCCAACTCAACTTACTCTGTGATACTGTGAAAACTCTATGAAACAGAAATTTAATGTTTTCTTCTAAGAGTCCCTTGAGAGTTGAAACATAGGCAATATAGTACAATTCCTATTTTTCTCTCTCAATTTTTAGCACAGGAAATTATGTGAAGACCACATTAATTTCCTTTGTATATACCATACTTTCCAATTAAGTGGTATCCTAAATCCCTAGACTTAGGGTATGGTAATATGGCTGTGTACATGGCAGGAGAGGGTAGAGAAACTTTTGATAACAAGTTGCCTAGAGTAGAATACTTTCTTTCTCTGGTAGATATTGACAAAGATAAAATGAGTCCGTGAGTAAACCGAGTCACCAAATCACCTGAGTCCATCTGCAGTGCAAATACACCTGAATGGTGATTACTGTCTGCTTCTGCTGTGAACTTCCCTGTTCGTGTCAAGCACACTTGCAAGATGATTCCTAATTTCACATCCTACCATACTTTTTAAACACTATCAAAATGCAAAGATTTCAAGATTCTGTAATGAAAGCGTTATCAGTTGGCAAAAAAACCCATAAAGCAGGCAGTGGTGTATTTTCCCATGCCTAGCTAAAGACAACGGAAAAATTATAAACATTGCTAACCAGAGCTGTAACATTCACTAGTCAGCCTTCCCTTTGGCACTTCTTTCCCGTTTGTGGTGACGTTTTTGAGCTTCAAGAGGGTATTGTTTGTATGGCAGCAAATTGGAGAACAAGGAGTTTATACATCACTGGCACTATTAAATGCTTTGTGAATGGTCACTTGTAGTTTCTCTACATGTGGCCTGTATGTCCCCAGTTACACACAAATGGGAAGTCAGGAAGTAAACGCTTCCACTGCTTAGCTTGTGCCAGGACAGGCACGCTTCAAAACGCTTCTGATGGCTTAACAGCTTACTGAGTCACCAGAAAGGAGCAGGGCTGTCACAGGAGAGAGCATTTGCCTGTGGTCAAGGGAGAGTAGAGTGTGGAGGGCAGAGAAATAGGTCATAAAATCATAGAATATGCTCAGTTGGAAGGGACCTATCAGGATCATCGAGTCTAACTCCTGGCCCTGCACAGGACACCCCAAGAATCACACCACCTGCCTGAGAGCGTTGTCCAAACACTTGAACTCTGTCAGGCTTGGTGCTGTGACCGCTTCCCTGGAGAGGCTGTTCCAGTGCCCAGCCACCCTCTGGGTGAAGAACAATTTTCCCGATATCCAACTGAACTTCCCCTGACACAGCTTCATGCTGTCTCAGCGAGTCGTGTCACTGAGAGTGAAGAGATCAGTGCTTGCCCCTGTGCTTTAGTCAACAGCAATCTATTATGTCAGCTCACCTGCACAGGGAACTACTGCACTGAACCACAGAAAAGGCCCTGGGGTCCTGCTTGCTACCGGCACCAGCATGCCTTTGCCATGTGGGCTGCTGTATGACATAACTCAAAACATCATTCTTGGTTCGATACAGCATTAACATGGCTAGAGATGCAGCCTTCCTGAGTGCCTAGAGCAAGGTCTTCACAGGTGTCATAAATCTAGACTTGAGAGTCAGGATCCATTGATCTTTTTGCAGTGGAAAAAAAAGTTGGATAAACTTATTAGCTTTTCCCAGTGCTGGTAACAAACTCACTTTGTTCAGACATACATACAGGCTTTGAGTTTCAGAATGATTTTAAAAGATGAGTGGGGTGATGACAGCTGGCAGCCAACCTGTAACAAAGCCCCAGGATGGCATCAGTAAAATGAATTAATTTACTTTCTGTGACCTCTGAGCATAAAAATAGATCATTCCATTCACTTGGAAGGAATAGAGACATGGTGAAGAGAATGGTGACTAAAAGTGCTCCCCTCTACACAAAACAGCTGCCTGGAAAAGTGCAGCGTGGGAGTTCTCATCACCTCTCTCCCTAGCTCAGTGTGCACTGGATGCTCTGCTGATGCTAACCAGTATGAGTAGTGTCTGATTTGCATGAGGTGCCAACAGACAAGGGACTAGCCTTTGCCCAACCTTTTCTGCTTTTCCTTTGGGCTGACTCAGTGCCTCTCTGACAGCATTGCAAATGCAGAGTCACTCTGTGTCCAAAGGAAAGAAAAACCCCCTTGAGGACTCAGTTGCTCAGTGCACAGCTGCGCAAATTGAACATCAGCAAAGTACATGCCCTTTACTCCTGAAGCAGGCACTCCAGACATGTCAGTCGTAGGCGTTGGATATGTCCTTACTAAATACCCAAATTCAGCCATGGCTGTTGAGTATGCCCACTGGACAGCCTGCAGCTGAGAAGGCTGTGGCATGCAGATTGGACTTCTTAGTAGAAGAGGGAAAACATAACAGTATGATTTGGGGTTTCACCTTGTACAGGGTACTGTCATATAGGGCTCTGGATGCAGCTGAGTGCTTTGTGGACCTGCTCCAAATCCCCTGGGTGTTCCCAGTCTCAGTTTACAGAGGGCACACCACAGAGCTGGTCCCTTATGATGCTGTGGGTGCTACCCTGTTGAGCAGGGCTCTGCCAGGGTCATTCAAGCAGTGTGGAATAGCAGCGTGAAACAGCAGTGTGATGCAAAACTGAGGCTTGAGGCTGCACACCCAGGTAAGCCACAGAGGAGAAGGGGTTTTTAGGTTGCTCTGCTGGCCCTGGTAGACATACTAATATATGTCCATTTTGGCTGGTAACAAAGCCCGGTAGGAGCGTGTCTCTTGGGTGAAAGAGAGAACCAAACACCTGTGCCTACACAGGATATGCTTTGGGGGTTTTACTTCTGTGTAGTTCTCCAGTCTCATGGGCTCAATGCTGTTTGCAGCTGCAGCAGATCTTCAGATTTGGTGTAATCCCAAAGGAATCCAATCAGCTCACTCTGGCCCAGCTGACCTTCAAGCTACAATGGCATTCCATGGAGTTTTGGTGCCGTTTATGCCTGTCTCAGTCTGTTGCTGATAGGCATCATTAGCTGAATGCTGATGTTATTTGGTATCTTACCTCTCACCTTAGAGAACATGCTCCTATCAAAGGAGAAAGGATCTGCATTTCCACTCCAGAGGTGGTGTTCTGCATTGTTGTAGGTATGACTTGGAAATCCATTCGTAAGCAATTCTATGCAAGAATAGAGAGACACTTAGACAGACTGTTGCATGCTCTTGAGTATTATCTATCCTGTATTTCTGTGAAATAGTGTGAGCAGGAAAAGTGGTGCAAACCCCATTTTAAAAAAACACAATATGCAGGAAACAGTGTTTGCAAATTTTATAGAGGTACATAATGAAATATGCAATTATCTATTTTATTGGACTCTTATTTACAAAAAACCTCTGTTTTTCTCTTTTACAGAACGCAGGATGATTCTTAAAGAAAATGTATCAGAATATCAACCAAAATTGATAAAGAAAATCATGCTCACTTTGTGCTGCATACTAATGTTGTTTGTCAGTGGGGTAGAATTTACAGAGATTAACTTGCCAGGTAAGTCTGCTCCAGTGATCTGGTGTTTGTGGTGCTTTCTGAAAACTTAGAAAAGGAGATCTTTATTTTTCCTTGCTTTTGTGAGTTTTTTCTGTACATGTCTATGCTTGTGTCAGACAAATAGCCCTTCTGCAAGCTTTTGAAGTATTGGTAATACAATCTACCCTAAATTTGACTCAAAAATCAGTTCCCTAATGAAAAGAACAAATGTAAAGGAGAATTTCTGAGAACCAGATGAAACAAATGAATTGCTTCTGTGACTTCAGTCTCTAGGATCTGGTCCAGGGAGGTAGGGACTGGGGAGAAGCAAGAAAAACGCAGAATGAGTCTGATCTATCAAAGTCTTCCATACACACAATATATCTGGAGGAGCTTGATCCAATTTAGTTTGCAGAGAGAAAATGAAACTGTAAGGAGTTTCCCAGGTGGGTAGGTGAGGAACAGATTTCATACCCTCCCTTCTGCTGGAGTGAAATCCTGCCATAGTTTCAAGGGTCACAACCACCTGACTGGCAGGAGGGGCATTAGGATGGCTGACCACACCTTTCAAAATCAAAAAATTTGTTTAACTTTAGGGACAGTTACTGAAAATGGGAGGATGAATACTTAAAAGCAGTGAGACAGTAATATTTTTCAATTTTACCATAAAAAGGGCATGTGGTGGGCAGGATCTGCTTCTTCAGTCTTATGTCAGTCCCTTCTCCATTAATATGAGATCTAGAAGAGCTGCATCTGCTTGTCTACAAAGTTGAGGTTTAACAGGTTAACATCCATGCAATATCTACACATCACAAAAAATCTTCACATTAATCTTTTGAAAAAAGGCCTAACAAACCTTTGGAAACTTTTGAGTGAATTTTCAAGAACATTGGCGAGTTGCATATTTAAGAAAACCTATTTTCTGTTAGTCCATCTTCTGATCACATGAAGGGATATTTAACTATAGAAAGGTAAAGTTCTATTTTTGTAGTGTTCCTGATTTTTCTTAATTTTTTCACCATGGCTCTGCATTCTTTCAAATGGTACTGTCCTGCTTTTCCTGTCCTGCTTTTCAGGATGTTCCCATGTTGAGCCTCAAATATGGTATCGTGCAGTTAATGGAGAGGAGTTTGTTCTACAATGTGCTTTACCAGATAGAGATGCTACCAACATTTATAACAACTCACTTCTAAATCAACATAAGGTGAAATGGTTCTGGCATCACAAGGGTAAAGAGACACTGGAGGCTATCAAGGAAAGCTCAAATCTGGCTTTCCAAGGGAATGCACTTTGGTTTAAACCAATAAGGGACAGTGCTTCTGGAGTGTACATCTGTAGGATGTGGTAAGTAATGGAGCAAAAGGGTAAGTAATGGATTAATGGAGCAAAAGGTTTCTATTTCTATGGGAGAATTATTGGTGGGTTTGTGTATTAAATGTTTAACTTTTTTTTTTTTTTTAACATCACTCAGGGGAAAAATCCCATGTCTCAAAATTGTTTTGGATGTTCAAACAAAGAAGGCAGCAAAATGTTCAGGTTATGACACAAACATGCTATATCTGCTTGCTGGCAGTGGGAATTCAATAACCTGTCCTGGGACAAAATGCTACAGCCACATAAAAAAGCCAGATGTAAAATGGTACAAGGTAAGAGTCAGTCTATCGAGTGTTGAAAACAGCTGAGTGGAGGTGGAGCTTCAGGCTTAGTTAATGCCCATGTGCCATAGTTCTGGAACTTTTCTTTGGCAGGCAATGCAGCCTGAGAAATTCAACCCAAAAGTAGAATCTTGAATTGATACATATCAAGTATTTAAGGAAGAATTTTGAAGAAATTTGCCACATCCAAAATATTATTCTGTGAAACAGAAGCCAATAAATGCTTTCTCTTCAGCTAAGAAATTGAAGTAATTGAGAGTTAAAATAGGTTCTTTAGAAAACTGACATGATTGGAATGCAACATTTTAAGTTTTGTTTTGACGTTTCAAGTTTTGAAACTATCAAATATACCAAAGAAAAACTGGCTCTGTTATACACAAAATTATTTTAAGATAAATGTTTCAAATTGTTCTTTCCAAGACTCCTGATTTTAATGAAACACTATTCCATTGAACCACGACTGACTTAGGGTTTGTAAGGAGGGTGATATAACATCTAAACCTGTATAAATGAGCAAAGGAAAATGACTAAAATTTGCAATTATGCATTTTCCTACCTGATATTATTAACATTGTTTATTCTTTCAAGTAGAGTTATGATCTAGTCGAAGTAACTCTGCATTTGCTTTCATATTTTAAATGAAGTATATCTTTACCTACGTCTTAATCTGAAGCCCACTGAAGTTAAGGAGGTTCTTCCCGTTTGTGTTAGTGGATTTTTTCAGGATCTTGATTTAAGGAAAATTCTTACTGGTCTCAGTGGAATATGAATATATTAAGCTGAAAAATAGGGGTGTTTTTCAAAAATAGACCATTTTCATGCTTCTAGAACTAGTGATAGTGTTCTCAATCTCAGACAATCCAAACTCGTGATTTACTTCTCATAAAATAACATGAAAATGTTTTCAAAATAACTTCTTTACAAAATAAAAAATACCCAGTCCATCAGAAAAGTGATTTTTTTTTCTCTTTAGTAAAAAGAGTTTAATTTAGATCATCGTCGTGATTTCATAGATTCACATCAACAATAAATTTTAAATAATTTTTAAAAAGTCAAGGGTATTCACATATTTTTTTAGCATAACTGAAAAATATCCTTAGATTCCTAATACATCCCTTTTTGGGCTTCAGTGGAAAGACTTTGGTTTAGCCCTACTGCCATGAAAATCCTGTCCAAATATATTAAAATATAATTTAAGAACAACCACAGCAAGGTAAAAAAGACTTCAATTCTTTGATATTCTTTTCTTTTCATTAGGATGGTTACCAGATAAAACATAGGAAAAGCAGACCAAGCCTAAAGCTTAAGCAGAATGAAATCTACTTGAATCCAACCTATGACAAAGATGCTGGAACATACGTGTGTGATTACACTCTGCCTGACAACACTACCAACTGGACAGTGAGAACAGCAGTAACAGTAGAAGTCACTGGTGAGTAATACAATAACTCAGAATAAAATACCTGAAGTATATTTTCTTTATTATGTTTATTTATGTCTTTTGTTCAGGCTTTTGTTCTGAAAACCCCATAAACTGAATTAGCTACAGGATCATTAAAATCCTCTTCCAAGTATTCTGAGGACATCTAGGGACACTGACTAGAACATCCATAGCATGTATATAATAATAATAGCATGTAGCATACAACACTATAATTTTCAAGATCTAATTCTGCCTTGGATTTATTGTAGTTCTTAACATTGGGGATCAAATCCACAAAGGATTTTGATCTCTTGATCTGGGAACAGAATTCATGAAACTCCAACTGGTGCCCAATGTTCTCCATGTACAGTGTGAGGCGTGCTAGGAATATATTTGCATACTAGGAAGAAGGATTGCAAATCCTGCACTGGAAAAGCAGTGTATCTCAATCCTACCCATCTCCCTGAAGTAGAGGATTATGTGAAATTATGAGTTAGGTGAAATATTGTTCTTTGTGTCATGGGTGAAGCCTTCACTTTTTCCACTTGACAGTGACTGGGAAGGTGATACTGGTGAGATCCCTGCCCCTCTTGCATGTAATTTTTTAGCAGCAGAGTAAATAGGAGAGCTGTGAGCAATCTAACAAACAAGCCTTTTGTTGTTGCACACGCTCTTTGGGGGAAAACATCACTGCCAGCATGACCTGTTCTTTCAGGCTTTGTATGCCTTACTAAAGAAAACTGGCTAGAACTCTATGGCACAGTGCTATGACATGGCCTTATATTCTCCTACAAACCACGGTGACCTTTCCTCTAATATTTACTGTCTTCAGTTGTCCTTCAGGCAAAATCCAGGTATTGCCTTGCAGAGTGTTTTGGGACATCAATGCAGTGCAAGGGAGCATGCTGGCAGCTCAGGAGCAGTACTGGGGGAGACTGCTTGATTTGCTAAAGGAGTGATGTGGCAATGCTTTTCTCCAGATATCTATGGCTGAGTGCTGTAAGACTTTGCAGTCATCCCAGCCAATCACAGGTCCCGGAAAAGTATGTAACTGCTCTATATCCCAAACTGTATGGATGCAGTACAGCTGTTTCTGTATGAAAACAGCACAGGACCAGTCCTCAGCATCCTGGTGGAAAGTGGGCCACTGTGAAAGGGAGAACAAGATTTAGGGGCCCAAAGAAAGGTGTCAAGTGAGGCAACCTGGTTCTATGGTCTGTTGAAGAAACACTCCTTTGAAATTCTGTAGTCTCATGAGGATAGCACTTCTCTGAAACAGGTGATCCTTTTCTTTTTTTTTTTTCCAGGTATTTTAAGCATTTGGTTCTAATAATTCAAGGGAAAAATGTATCCACCCCATCAGGACAGGAAAGCATTTCTCATCAACCTGTGAGAGCACTATGTGGTGGCTTAAAATACCTGATGCTCTTTGACTTTTCTTTCTGCCTATTTTCCCACAATATTCTCCAGGCGGGCTTGGACTAGCTCTACTTTTATTCTGATCTGAATGAACCTGAGCTGACACATTGTCCTTCTCAGTTCTTTTCCCTCACTTCATAGCACAGTCAGAAAAACACTTAAAAGGTGCCATATGCCTATATACTTCCCCAGAACATTGCAGGCTGAGGGGAGACCTCCTTGCAGTTACACTTCCTTGCCAGGGCAAGAGGAGGGGCAGGCACTGATCTCTTCACTGTGGTGACAGTGACAGGACCCAAGGGAATGGCCTGAAGTTGTGTCTGGGGAGATTTAGGTTGGATATTAGATAAACGTTTTTCACCCAAAGGGTGGTCAGGCACTGGAACAGGCTCCCCAGGGAAGTGGTCACAGCACCAAGCCTGACAGAGTCCAAGAAGTGTTTGGACAATGCTCTCAGACACACGGTGTGACTCTTGGGGATGGTTCTGTGCAGGGCCAGGAGTTGAACTCGATGATCCTGTGGGTCCCTTCCAACCTTCCAACTCAGCTTATTCTGTGATTCTGTGATACATTTCTCTGCTGTGGCTTGGTAAAAAAAAAAAAAGCATTATGTGGCACTGTTTCCTGCAGTATGGGGCTTTCCTAGAGTATCAGAGCTGTGGGTTTTATGGTATAACCCGTGGGTGTCATTATCTGTGCCCTTTGGCAGCCTGAGTTTTGAAAACAACATGGCTATCTTGGTGCAAGTATCCGTGCTTGTGAATGAGGTGTGTGTGCTGTTTGTGCTTACTGGGCATGGGAAGAGGCTTGGCATGGGACTGGTATGAGGATTGCACCCGCCAGGGGGCTTTGCAAGGGGGAATCCTACTTTTTGAATCCTAAATAATCTTAAATGCAGGCTAGATGCTGAGCTTCTCAGCTCATGTAAGAGGACAATCTCTCAGAGTAAATGAGATAGCTGCTTAAGTAGCTATACAAGTTTTGTTGTTGAAACTCCCTTATCTGTGCACTCTCGGATACTTCAAGAACTGTAAATCATCCTCTTGGACTTAGGAGTCTAAATTCCACCTAAAAACTTGAAAAAATAAATTATAAGCTATTTTCTTTGGTCCTCTGCACTGACAATAATTTTATACTTAATGATATTCTGGTTAATTACAGCAAAAAACACCATTCATCCACCAAACCTTTTGTATCCCAATGGTGTTGTGATCCTCGAAGCAGAGCTTGGTAAGTTTCAATTCCTCACCTAAAAGCAAATGAAAATATTTAACTGAGGTATTGATAAAAAATTGATAGATCTTGATAAAGCAAACCAGCTTTGCTTTCTAAGCTATTTAAGAGAATAATATTCTGGTGACCTGCAGGCATGGTTTTCCTGTGTTAATTTGTTCCAGGCAAGCCACTCGAATTGGAATGCCGTGTACAGTTTGGGTTTGAAACAGTTTCTCCAATGAGGGTAACATGGAAACGAAACAACGAAGAGAATGCAGATGAGAACTTGAATCAGGAAACAAGGTGAGAAAACCGACCCCCCCACCCCTTCCTGCCCCAGTAACCCAGTTACTACCACCACAAGCAATTGTAAAAGTCCTTCTATAACAACTTTACTGAATACATTTCATTGAAAGAAACTTAGAAGGCTCTTTTCTTTCACCTAGTGATGTGTATGTCCAAGAGTATGTGACAGGCACATGACCTTCACATACAGAAGCACATACTGATGGCCATAAAATCAAGAACTCAAACTCTGCACAATCTTAGCTCTTCTCCTTAAAGCTTTAGCTTATAGACAGCTTCAACATGAAGGGTCCCTGGTTGGCTGTCCCTGCATGAGTTGTTTTCAAGTGTTCTAGTTTTCAGGTGTTCTTGAAAGCATGGTTTCTGTTGTGCCTTGCTAGCAATTCACACAATCTTTCCTTGGGAGCTGTCTCCGAGTGGGGAATAAATCAGATCAGCAAAACATTACTGTGGACACTGAAAGGAGTTTGTGTGCCTCAGACATCGGGGTGTGTTTACATACTAGGTCTGAGGACTTGCAGTACTGAATTTCAGTACACTGAATTTTGGGACTCTTCCCTGGTAAGAATTAACCAGACCCTGCAGAGAAGAAACATGTAGGGGAAAGGTTTTCTGTGACCTGGGGACAACCCCTATAGTCACTACACTTCCCTTTCCTTCCTGCTCTCGTTCACTTACGCAGTGTGCAGTTTGGGCAAGCAACAGAGTAGGGGCAACACAGACGAGTGCATCTTTTACTAAACAGCCCTGACTCAACTGTATGGGCAAATTTTCTGTATACTGGGGGAATATACTGCTGTCACTGCTAAAATCAAGTTCATAATAGGAGTCATATGGGAAAAAAAAAAGAATGATGATATCACACACACACATGCACACACTCATGAGGTTGACTGGACTCAGATTTTCCTAACTTTAGAATGTTTAGATTTGGAATATTCTTCTTAACAACTTTTTAGCTTTTTTCATGGGTAGAGTTTCTGTTTATTTTTAAAAAATACAAATAAATGAAACATCCCCAACAGACTTTGGTTGAATCCTTGCCCTTGTTTACTCCTACACATCTTGAAGTAACGAGGAAGGGCCGTGGGATACTGTCATTTTGCAGTGTCCTGATGTGAGATGCCTTTTAAGATGACCCAGAGATGCTTGTACTTGTGGCTTTCAAAGAGGAACGCTGAAACTCAGAAATGCTGGTGATGCCATAATGATTTTTTTGCCTTTTCTTTTATACCTCTTTTGTATGCCTTTGTGGCCTTTTGTATTCTTGGTGTTTCTTTTAGCCTACGTTCCTAGACTTAATGTTTTTTTGAGTTAGGAGACTAAACATCTTGGAGGCTTCAGACACCAAGGTCCTCTCTGGAACACATTTTGTAAACTAAAGGATAGGTCTGTCCAGGGGAGGGTTCCAGGGGGGAGGGAGGGGGTGGACTCGGTTATAATTCTATAGCCCATCTATCGTGTGGGGCATTTTGGGTGTGCATTTGGTGTGTGCATTTTGGGTGTGCATTCTGGGGTGGGCATTTTGATGTGCATGTTTGGAGTGTTCCTCCTGGATGGAGTGCACCAAGGATCCTTGAAATAAATACCGAGGTAAAAACCCCTTTTCTCTTATAACCGTGTTCGGCTCTGATTTTAAGAACAGAGATAAGGCATCACTGGGTATTCTGGAGTGATTGCAGACACGGATCTGTTACCCATATCCTTCACTCAACTTTGAAGGGATTCCTCCGTTACCTCTTAATTTCTTATACTTCTATCCCTTATATTCATCCTATTCTGTTAGCCTATCCTGTCCTTGGGCTTTTTACCCCTGTGCAGGAGGCTGTGCTGCTCAGTCTTTTTGCCCAGCGAGTTCTCTTTTGGGGCTCCTTTTTGAAGTTTTATTTCTCTCATTTCTGCCAGGGGAATATTTTACATCTTAGAAAACCACAAGTAATCTTATAGAAGTAAAGGGGACTATATATTGAAAACTAGGCAAGTGGTAAATATTTTGCTGAGTAGATGAACCAAGAATAAACCTTACAGTCTTCAGGCCTATCAAAGTATTTTCTTACAGTGTTGGTTAGTATTTTCTTGTATTTTCATGTATAAACAAAATAGAGGTTCCAAACCAGAATATTGTATCACTATTAAAAGTTCAAGATGAATGTTAAGAAGTTGCAAGCTCCTCCATTTTTGTGTGTATGACATTGGGAGATTGTGGGAATGAACAGCAAAGGTATCATGCAAATACACATTTTTTTGTCCTCTAGTGTCTATCCAAAAGGTTTGAAGGGGCACACACTTCTTCATGTTGCAACTTTGAAAGAAGTTACTGAAAAGGACCTCAGAAGCAACTTCACATGCTTTGCTGAGAATTCAGTGGGAAATGCCACTGCTGTGATCCAGCTAAAAAGAAAGCCAAGAGGTAAAGCTGTCAACTGGTGACTTTTTGCCCCTGAAGACACATTTTGATTTACTCTATTGCTACTAATTAATTCCCCATTCACATTGGCTTTCAGCCAGTTGCAGAAGTTTCTTGAAACTGGGTGGCAAAAGTTTGATTTGTCAGATATCTTGAAAGCCACTGTATTTTGAGAATTAGTCAGAAGCTATTACAGAGCTATTCTGGGGACGTGGCTGCCTTTCAAGCCCCAAACCAGAATCAGTGTGGAAATTAAAGTGTTGAACCACAGTTCACAGTGGCAACTCATCACTGGAGTGGCACAGGAAGCTGCCAGCAGGGCACAGTGTGCAGCTATGTCTGTTCTGACGTGGCTTTTCCATCTCAGGTGATGACTATTTTCAGCATTGCTGAGTGTACCAGAGACTGTTTTCGCTGTGCCTTCTGTCACAGATTGGCTTTTCATACCACCAAAGAGATGCCATGCAAAAAGGGTCCCTGGTGGTAGACTGAAATTCTATGTTAAGGTTTGTGGCTACATGAAATCTTGACTTCCCTAAATTTTACCAGTGAGATAAGAAAAAAGATTGTGAGATGGTTTGTCCCCAATTCTGGACTGAGTTTTTAATCTAAATATCAATATTATTTTGGAAACCAGAGTTATGATAGACTCTTTTCTTTCTGCAGTCTTGTTCCTATATGTACTATGCAGTGCCGTTTCTACTCTATTTGCATTTGTTTTGTGCACTGCCTTTATTTACCAGCACTGGATTGAAATAGTGCTGATGTATCGAAGTTATCTAGTCCACAACAAAAGGACAGAAGGTAAGAAACCTTGTATAATATTAATTTTCTTCAGTTTTTCTACTGCCTTTTGCCATGTGGGATAGTCTGGTATGAATTACTCATTAAATTAAGTTCTCTTAATGACCCTGTTCTCTTTGAGCCAGTACAAAGACTGTTAAACCTTGCAAGATGCTCAGTGAATGCAGATGGACACAAAGCAAGATAGTGTGAAAGAAATATCTAACACCAACTGAAATGTCAGTTAGACTTTTACCCTAATTTACCCATAGAAGATTAGAGTAGGAAGTTGAATTTTGGAAGTCCATTTGCAGGGAATAATTTAGCATCTCTAACATTTCAAAATTGTCCTCTGAAAAAGTTCAACAAAACCTTTGGACAAGACTGAAACGACCTTGCATAGCAAAGTGAAGGACTCCAGAGTCTACTGTATTTTTCACTTGAAGCCTAAAAGTTTCTCAGAAGAATAAACAAAAGAGAGAAATAAGATGATAAAGGGCACCAACTGAGAAGTGAATATTTGGGAAATATTCGTATTTCCTTTCTAAAAACTTTGGAAACAACTTGACATTTGCACCTGAGTGATTAACTTTTGATTTTTCAAGTCTCTGTAGTAGCATTGCCCCATCCTCTCAGCTAAAACAGCCCTCTGAAATAGTGAACAGTGTAAAGATGTATCAGGAACCACTATGAATACTTCAAAGAACTCAATGTACAATTTTCTTACATGGGTTGGAAGAATTCTGATAGTTTGTGCCCAAGAAAATTTTTCTAAAAATTCTTGCATCTTGATGCAGTTTGAGATAGAGATGTATGAGTCTGTTTTTGTGGTTGCATATGTACCTTACACCTGAGTGTGAAACAACTATATTTAGATACCTATAAGTACATACTCAATTAGAAAATTAAATGCCCTTTTGGAAAACATTTTTCTGAACCCTAAAGCATTTGGCAAAAGCAATTTGGGAAATCACTCAAAATTTCCCCTCTATTTGGTAACAAATTGATTTAAGAACCTGTGGAAAGTCCCCTTAGAGCACACCCTGCATGTCAGTAGGACAGAGACAGACCTGCCAAGGCTTGTGCATTGGAGTTGAAGACACTCTTGGGTTCCACTGTGGCAGTCCCTGTCCCCTGCTTGTACACTCTCGTGTACCTCATGCACACAGCACCATTTGCAGCCTGCAGACCAGATAGCTTTCTGTCCAAGGAAAATGTGTTCTCACCTACAGGATCATGTCCTTCTCACTTCATGTGGATGCATATCAAGTCACCTCAGGTCTGAGAGAGCTTGCTCACAGAGCAGCAAAGCAGCAGTTATGACTTGATTTTGCTCTTTCTTCCTTTCTATCATTTCTACTCTCACGTCCCTCTCAGCACAGAATCAGAGAATTGAAGAGTCCTACAAGATTGGAAGGTACCCCTGGGCACCTGCTCAAAGCAGAGCCAACCTAGACCAGGTTGTGCAGGACCTTGTGGACAGAGCAACCACAGCCCCTCTGGGGTTAATTGGCCTCCTTAGCCAGTTAAGATATATCTCTTAAAACTCCTGCCTTCTTCCACAAGGAGAAAGAAATAATGCTGGAGATTTAATACTAACATTTATAGACCATGTATGCTATAAATTTGCTTAAATCAGCTATTCTTAATTTCCTACACTTTCAGCATCTTAAATACAGTACCAAAAGTTCCTCAGCTTGTAATTGTCCTGCACAATTATGTGAAAAAATGGCCTACTGATGCTTGTTTTCTATTTGTTTTTAACTTGCTATTGTAATAGTAATATTATAAAGGCATGTGTTTGTTAGTGGTTGTCGTCTAATAAGATTACAGTGACCTCTGTGGGTGAAATGAGGAATACCTGGCTCGTAGTGCAATTTATTGTCATTTAAAATCTGTTTTCAAAGGAGCTTCAATTTAGCGTGTAGATGAATTGAAGTTCAGCTAAACCAATCTAGTGACCCTCTGCCCCACCTTTAATTCCCACATTAGTCCTGCGTGCCTACTGCTGGTGATTCACTCTTGTGGGCCTAAATTGGCTCAACTTGGCAGAAAAACAACTCAGTAAAAGACAGTGTGTAGCCAGCAAAATGAATAATTTCCCTCTATTATCACAAGAGCTTCAGCATCAGTAGAAGGACAGGATTGGAAGTGTGTGTCCAGGAGCAGAGGGGAGAAGCAGAGATGCAACAGATGTTGTCTGATCACATTCTTGGCCTCCAAACATAATCTGCACACCTCTGTTTTGTTTTGATGACATATTTTCTGCTGCGTGCTGCTTCTGAATTTGACTGTTCAGCCCCAGCTCATCCATGTCAGTTTTCGGTATTTGCTTTACATGTAGGCTCTTCTAGATCCTGTGGGAACTTGGGGGCTCTAGATCATGCCTGTGATCCTAATCTTACATCTAGGGATAGAAATCAGGAGGTTAACACCAAGACATGTGGGTCATGATGCTCAGGTGTCTGTGCTGGATGCAGGTGTCTCAGTTCCCAAGCAGTGAAGGTGCAGTCACTCTGGTGAAATCCAGAGAGCCTCTCAGCTCACCCTGCAGCAGCACCCTGCAGTGGGACTCTGCTCTACACAGGGGAATTTCTTTCTGGTTTCTATTCATTATATTGTCATGTGATACAATTCAGCTAATTGAACACAGGTGTCTGATGTAATTTGGGCTGCCTGAGGATGTCCTGCCATGCCAAAAGGCTTGAGTCTCCAATACTTCCCCTGTCAAATCTGGCAGTCTTATGACACCTTAAATGGCCTCAAGTAACTGGGAAACTGGACTGGCTCCACTGTGCCCTTTGCTTTCACCAGAAATTATTTTCTTTTCTGTTCCGTCTCCCTCAAGTGTAGTTCAAGTTTTATTCAACAAATAGATACAATTTGCTTTTGCCTTGTAGTTAAGAATGGGCCTAACTCAGGACATTGGTACCAGGGTGATCGAAGCTAAGAAAAATTCTTTACCTATGTTTGCATACAAACATTCTTTAATGAGATTTAAAGCTCAATAACTGGTCAGTGTTTGTTTTCTGAGCTGCTGTTTTGATCAGACTTAGCCATTGCTCCTTACACAAATCTCTCCATTTACAAACATAACAATGTATGAAAACAGCCTATCTTTCACAAGCAGCTACTATTTAAGAACATTTTTCCTTTAAGATTCATTATATTTTAAAAGAAGATTGGCCATTGACAAGACTTTTTTTTGAATCAGCATTTGGGCAAATGAGAGAAAAGATTGGGAATCATTCCCTACCACATGACTTTTGCCTGGAAGTGACCAGATCTTTAAACTGTCTTGCACTAAACATCAGTACCTTCCTTGTTTGCTTTGGTAGCATATCTCTACAAAATTTGCAAGACAGTGAGGAGCAAGATTGTCTTTGATGACTGGATAGCTGTAAGCCGTGAACAGGTCATAATTTTAGGTTTGTAGTGTGCCTACTTAAATAGATATAAATGGAAATCGAGCATTAAGAAAGAAGCTGAATGCTTCAGCCAGACATTTTAATGTATAGAATGTTATTTATTTATTTATTTATTTATTTATTTATTTTAGATGGCAAGGAATTTGATGCATTTGTGTCCTATGCAAAACCAAACTCTTCTGAAAGTGACTCTGCTTTAATTAGTGAGGAAAAATTTGCCCTGGAGCTTCTTCCAGATATGCTAGAAAATAAATATGGATACAAGTTATGTATTCTTGAAAGAGATATTCTTCCAGGAGGAGGTAAGGTCTTTGGGGATGGTAGAAAATCTTCAGTTTTTATAAAATTGTGTTTCACTTTCCAAAGAAACTTTATGCACCATAGCAACAAATTGTATAATTTGGTAGTGAAATTTAAGTTCAGATCTCAGAAGGTTTTGATCTTTGTATCTGGTCCCTTTGGCTGAGGCATGCATACTTTGGAGTGAGGTCACTGTGAGCTATTAGGCTGAGATGAAATTTTTTGTACAAGAATTTCTTTGCAAGCAGACTGTGTTCTCTGGAAAGAAGACCTCAAATATTTCAGTAGTTACTTTTAAACAACTTAGATCAGTGACACCTGCAGTAATTAGAAAGCCCTGTGTATCTGTTCCTGGGAGAGATAAAGACAAGTCCAAGTGTCCCTTGAGACCCTGTTTAAGTGTGTTGAGGCCTCAGCTGTGCCCTTCATGTCCTGAGCAGAAAGTTGTGTTCTTCAGTTGTATAAGAACAGCCATGGTACCCTCTGATAGCAAACACATTTCTAGGAGTTATGTGATTGCTCAGCATTCCTAATCTTGGCTTTCCTTATTTCTGGGTTTTACTGTTGATAAAGGAACTGGTAAGATAAAAACTCCATTATAGAGTGCAGTAACTCTCACCATTTCCTCTCCAGCATACACAGATGAAGTTGTAACAGCTATTAAACAAAGCAGACGGGTAATAATTGTTTTGAGCCCCGCCTATGTCAGTGGACCAAGCATCTTTGAACTGCAGGCAGCGGTGAACTGCGCATTGGAAGATAAAAGGATCAAACTAGTATTAATAAAGTTCCAGGATTTCCAAGAGCCAGAGACTTTGCCTCCAGTAGTGAAGAAAGCACTTCGGATTTTACCAGTCATTACCTGGAAGTCGTCCGTTTCTGCTGCTCCACACAAGAAGTTCTGGAAATACATGCATTACCACATGCCAGTGAAAACTACTAAAAGGCTGGGAAAGTGCAGCCTGAAGGGCTTATCCCAAAGGTTATTCAGACTGGTATATTGATAGGAGAAATTTCGCAGGGGGATGACATCAGGATCAGGAATGGAAACATGATTGTCAAAGACCTTTTCTATGTCGTCTGACCACTGTCAGCTGTCACTACAGCCAGCAGTAGCTCCCTCCAAAACAGTCAGGAGGACTGAAGTGTGACAGTGCACAGCAAAACCGTGCCACTGCACACAACTATAAATGTGAGCTATCATTCATAAATTAATATTTTATTACAATTTTATTATATTTATTATACCATTGCTCTGATTTTGAGACATACAATGTTCTTTGCACTGTATTTCTTTCTGGAATATTTTACACTTGTTTTCTAGAAAAAAGATTAAGAAAAGGGAACTCAAGAGGAAGCTTGCAGTTTAATTTTCTGATGCAGTCCAGTGGGACATATCCAAATTTTTCAAATGAGTTACCTCTTCCAGTGTGAATACCAACTGGGTATGCCAAAGGGATTCAAGAAAGAAGAACCACTGTGTAGGCTTATCCCAGGCATCTCCATCCTTCCTTCAGTGAGAGGAAGAATTCTACTAGTTGTGAAACATTTCACACTCAGGGACACCTGAACCTGATCATTGCTGATCCTGTCTGGTTCTGGTCATTCAATGCCCACTGAACCTGTTGGCATTATAGGTGTGTTGCAGGTGTAAAGCAAAGCCCTGGTTGTCACAGCTAGTAGGCTTCAGTGACTCCAAAGTCTTTCCCTTGCAGTCATCTGGCTGCCAGCTCTCCAGAGTTCATATCACTTACTCTCAAACCATCTTGTGTGTGTATGTCTGCATTTGAGGGAAATGCAATGGTCAGTATTGAGCAATCTGAGTACTACAGCCACTGCTTTGTTTTTCTGCTCACTTTATTTGGCCTTCAAGTTAACAATTTCTTGTTTTGTAATGCTAATTGAATATCTCATCTGCTGGATTCCTTGTTGGAAAGGGATTTCAAGAAATACTGCTGTTAACAGGATCAATATACTGGAAAAAGAACTCTTTTGCAAGCAGGCTGAGCATTATCCACCTAGTGCTATATTGGGTTCAAAGCTTTCGTGGGAGGGCTGATGGAGCTGTGAGGCTGACAGAAGATAGTTCTTCATGTAGAGGCAGAACATCAAAGCGCATCACTGACTGTACCACAGAAAATTTTGACATTGCAGTTGCACCTGTATTGGAGATTTGGTTCAGATCATTATAATTTTGTTGCAAATTTCCCAGTTGTCACCACATGTTGCCTTTTGTTTTGCGTTATAGAGCACCACAGTTGCATACACTGGATCCTTTCCACAGTCAAGTGGAAGATATTCTCCATCCATGAAGGGATATTCAGTCTGTGAGATCAGTTGGTCTGAAGGAATCCCCTCCCAAGCACATGCAGTGAGATTGCAGGGTTCTCAGAACTAGTTGTTTTGGGGTATCACATCTGTTCTCACCATCTGCACTATCTGCACTGTCTTCTAACACAATTGAATCATTACTGAATTTGAGTATTTTGAATAATTTGTCAGTAAATTAAATACACTCAGTTCTAATGCAAGTAATACAGGCTTTAAAAGTTTCTAATCAACAGCAATATGTTTGTACACCCTGTTATCCTTACACTAAACACGGTAGTTTTTGTGGAGGAGAGAAGGTGCTGACCTTTTAAAAAAAATGATCCTTAAGACCAGTTGGAGAAAGATAATGTGTTTGCCCAATAAATACCTTACTGGTATGAGTAAACCACATGCTAAATACAGGAAAACTCAAGATCCAATTTTAGGCAGGTGGTGTGACTTAGACCTTCCTCTTTATGTTGGTATTACCTGCTAAATTACATACCCGTGTTTGAAAGAGAGAGTCCCTTTCCAAACGAGCCTGCAATTTGCGCAGTCCCCCACCAGATGTCCCTGCCGCGAGCCCTGCACAGTCCCTTTATTTACTCACAGAGTAGTTTTGTTACCAGGTGCGACAGGACCGGTGAGTAGTGCCAAGTGGGGTGCCCGAGGTGCCAGGTGAGCAGGGGAGGCAGCCGGGGACCGAGGGCAAGAGAGGAGGGCACGAAGCAGGCTCTGCTGCCTGCCCAGGCTGCCACCACCTCTCCCAGCTGATGCTATTCCCTCGTGCTGCGCTTGATGCCTGAACGGTGAGCATTGAAAGTTTTTTTGGTTTTTTTGTTTTGTTTTGTTTGTTTTTGTTTGTGTTTTTTTTGTTTTTTTT
>VZRO01006067.1:412781-460465 GCA_013397915.1 Daphoenositta chrysoptera
CCTTCCCTTCCCTTCCCTGTTTCATGATTTTTATTTGTCAACAAGTAACATCCTGAGTCCATCTAATGAAGTTTGTCCAGTCTACTGATCCTATAAACAACCTAAATGGGATTTAAATCAAATATGTGATTCTTAGTCCCTGCCCTGTGCTATCCTGTGTCAGAAGGAGAACATGGAGGGTAGAGCCTGGGGTTTTTAAGGTACCCAGCTGGGCTTTTAACCTCTGCTACAGAGACCAAAAGATAAATTTACCTTCAGAAGAAAACCAGAAAAAGGATTACTTTTTGATTATTCAATGGCATATGGTCCCTCAGTAATTTACTTCTATTCCACAGCCATTTACCCTTCTTTTTTTTGCTCTTTTTCAGGATGCTTAACAGACCCTGACTTCTGGGACCTGTTAAGAACTAGCTGAGATTTCAGTTGTTACTTGTGCTGATCTGTCTAAAGCAATTTCAGGCACACACGGACACATAGACACACACATTGTTTCACCTACAAAATGAGTAAGCCTGCCAGGTTCAGAAAGATGCCTGACTGCTGTCTTCTTATTTTCACATGTAGGTTTTATATAACATCTTCATCGCCTTCACCCAGATGCACAGGTATGAAGAAATTGAATCCATCGATATCTTTGCTGGCTTTGCTCGCTTCTTCGTGGTGGGGCTGGGTGGAGTCCTGTTTGGCATCGTATTTGGATTTGCCTCAGCATTCATGACCCGTTTCACCCACAACGTCTCTTCAATCGAACCCCTGCTGGTCTTCATGTTCAGCTACCTGTCCTACTTGTCTGCTGAAACCCTTTACATCTCTGGCATTTTGGCGTGAGTATTCCTTTCGGCTTTTGGATTATCTCTTTGAGGAAGTGCCATTGTTTTGTGGTGGTTTGCTCTAGGTTGGAACAACACAGGCATTCAGTCTCTGGCTTAGAGAGACAGTGGACAGCTTCTTAGAAGTCTGTAAAATGCAGTGGTAAGTAGGAAAAGCAAACCCACAGTCAGTGCAGGCATAGATATGCTACCAGGGAGTGTTGGCAAAAGTACTGCCAGTTGTGGGTAAAAGATCGGCAGGAGAGAATGATTTGATAATACAGCAGTTTATCTGTGTTTATTTCTAAGCAGTTTCATGATCAGATTTTAAGAGAGATGTAAAGCAATGAGTATGGAAAACATAAGAAAGGACGTCTGAGTTCTTTGTGAACATCAGGTCTAACACAATGTAATGGAATTACATTACATTTGAACAGCATCACTGGGATTGAAACTGGGCAAAACCAGGTGAAAGAGAACACCACCTACACATGCATACTTATAGCTTGTATGAATAAGCTTACTTATATGAATATTGACAATCCTATTTTTTTGTGGTCAGGATAGCTTGATACTGCTGGGGACATATTCCTCAAAGTATGTGATAGCGTGGGTGCCTGGTACAGAGAGCAAGCTGGCAGGTTCTTGACTGGAGTAAATGCAGAGAGGGTGAGAACTGGGGCAAGGAAAGAGGATGGCAGCAGGAAAGGAGCTGGAAGAGGAAGGAAGGAATAGGGATGGAAGTGAGAGCCTTAAGGAGAAAACTGCTGGCAGGTGAGTTTCAAGGATATCATACAAAACAGCCCATCTGCAGGGTAAAGCAGAAAGAGATGGGAAACTCATGTTGCTAAACGCTCCTGCTGGTGCTGCTGGCTGACGTAGGCTCAGTGCACAGCTGGTGGGGAGCAGCAGCTTTGCATGGCCTCTGCTGGCTCTGAGCTTTCATGATGGGTCTTGGAGGACCTCATTTTCCAGAAAGTGCTTCCCTTTATAGAGGACAAACCAGTTTAAACTTAACAAATACAAGGATATGGCTGTTGATGACCAGAGAGCTGCATTTACTCACCTCAACTTGTGGAACTCTGATTTCATAGAATCACAAAATGGTTTGGGTTGAAGGGACAATTAAAGGCCATGTAGTCCAAGGCTCTGGCAATGTGCAGGGACGTTTTCAGCTAGATTAGGTTGCTCAGAGCCCTGTCCAAACTGGCCTTGAATTGTTTCACAGATGGGACATCTGGCACCGTTCTGGGCAACCTGTTCCAGTGCTTCACCACTCTCGTAAAAAAGTTTTTCCTTATATACAATCTAAATCTACCTAAATCTTTTAGTTTAAAACCATTATCCCCTGTCATTTTGCAATAGGTGTTAGTAAAAAGTTTGTCCCTATCTTTCTTATGGGCCTTTTTAAATGTCAAAAGAGAGAAATAAGGTGTTCCTGAAACATTCTCTTTTGCAGGTTGTTCAGCTTCAGAGCAGAATTGCCTTTGTAAAAACAAAGTTTGCAGGATGGCCCTGGGAAGCAGTATTTGAATATTTAAACATATTAAATAAGTAGTAAGACAGGACATAGATTACCTTGAACAATTAGACAAAGCAGATGAGTCTTGTACTATGTTTTGTATATCCAACACATATGCTCAGATTGAGGTGACTGGCAACTTTTGTTGAACAGGATTAGATTTTCTATGCAGTGAGCACTGATACCATTTAGACCCTTTCCTATCTGCACTACCCAAAATACTGCTTCCCTGCCTGTTCCTTGCACTAGACTACATAGCTCTTTATTTCTTTCACTTCTTATTTTCATTAGAGTTCTGAAATTATTAGTAATATAAGAATGTTAATATAATTGGGATTTATTATTCTTACTGCTTCATTAAGGAAATTATTGCTTGTTTTAGAGATGGGAACTTAACGTCACCTTTCTGAATTATTGAGGATTCATTCATTTTTCACTTGGATCATGAAAGTCTATTATGTATGTGTATCTGAAAGTCAACAGTATTAATCATTAATGCCTAATGGCCTTGTCTTGGAGTGTCCTTGGACATGCTAAATGACTCAGCTCCACCAGGTTACCCTTGAGATTTCTTCAGCAGAAATTAAATGAGCAGAAACTAGAGGAGGGTTATTTAATGAACAGTCATCATTCTCTCAATTCACAAGTTTGGAAAAATATCATTACAAGAAGCCCCCAGAGACTAAAATCATATCAGTAAACACTAGATAGGTGATGGAACAGGTCACTAGCATAGCACTCAATCTGTGTATTACCTATGGAAAAGGGAAGCCCCTTCAGTAGGGCTGATCAAAGACAGCTGCTCCATGTGATTGTCACCAGCATCTGTGCTGGGTGGCTGCTGATGCCTCTGAAGCAGGCTCTAGTCTTCATTAACACTGAAGAAGTGGAAAACATCCCTTTGCTTCCTCAGGCACATTCCCCACACCCTAGGTAACTAAAGAAAGAAGGACATCTCTGTAGGATAATCGACTTTTCTCCTGCTATACAACAATGGGCTGCTGTGAAGCTTGCCCTGGCACTGCTGATCTGCCAGCCAGCTGCCAGGGAGCCATGGGAGCTTTGGCCTTGGCATGGGACTACCATGATCTGCCACTGCCACCTCAAGGGAGAATATCACTGAGAGGCAGGTTATGTCTCTCTAACTGATCCACCTGTAGGCTGGTACAAAACCGACCTGCCTGCTGTTTGAGACAAATATTTGGTGCTTGGTGGCTCCATGTTAGGCATTCAGGATAAAATGGACTTTGAACTGGAATGTGATACCCTCCCTTCCTTGTCAGGAAGGCTGACTAGTTTGCTTCCTTTATCCTGTATGTAGAACAGATTTGTAAACCTGAATGAAGGTGCTTTTCTATCTAATGAAATAGCTAACGTTACTGAAGAAATAAAATGCTTCTTGTTATGATGAAGGTCAGAATCTGGTGATGGAGAGTGCAGGTAATGACGGCTGATGTTTTTCTTAACTGAAAAGAAGAATAGGTTGTGGCTGATCTCTGATGTTTTGCTTGATACAGGATGACAGCATGTGCAGTGACAATGAAAAAATACGTAGAGGAGAATGTGTCCCAGAATTCTTATACCACAATAAAATATTTCATGAAGATGCTAAGCAGCATCAGTGAGACCCTGATTTTTGTGTTCATGGGAGTGTCTACAGTGGGGAAAAACCATGAATGGAACTGGGCCTTCATTTGCTTCACTCTGCTCTTCTGCCTCATTTGGCGGACACTGAGTAAGTCAGCTTTTGCACATAACCTTCTCTGCACCTCTGAGAAAAATTGTTTGGTACAAAGTTGTGTTAGAAAAGTCTGTGGGGACTGGCACAACTGGTTTAACAACAAATTTACTAGGTTTATATTAGTGACAAGCAAATTTCACAAATCTACACAGAAACAAAAAGGGGGAAAAAGCCCCAAACAAATCTGAATACCAGTCTCCAAGCACAGACTTTACATTTAGGTGAAAATTGAATTTTAAAAGCAAAATTAAAATATTATCATGATTATGCTTATAGAGATGTTTATATCTTAATTTACTGTATGCCCTTGAGTAAGTGGGCCTCATAATAATTTCATCACACACTGTCATTAACTTACTAATTAGATAATGTATATCATCACTCTTCTAGTGCTATAACACTACAGGTCCTGGGCCAGGAGTGCTGGAGGCATAGGAAAAGAGCGAAGGTGAAAATTAGTACTGATAGATGACTGAACAGGGACTTACACCACATGTACGCCAACCACACTATGCTGCTGTTCCTCACAAGTCAAGTCTGAAGTTTTAATCTGCTGAAAAATAGTGCCTGTGTGAAATGACTCCATTTTTTCCCATGGTATGTCCCATTCCTGCAAAGGTCTCCTACTCCCTGACCTGTGAGACCGGGGTTCCTCTAGCATGGGCAGGGCAGTTTATAGATAATATCAGATGAGTTGTGGGACACAGTATCTCATTTTCTCCTAATGTCCAGGATGGGTTGCAAGTAATGTTGAAAAGGGAGAAGCAGTAAGGAGGCTGGTGGTTGTTGTTCTGAAGGTGGCAGCAGTCCTTGTACAGTTCTCCTAAGAGCTGCACTTGTGCCTTTTAACCAGTTCACTGCTACTGTGGAAGCAGAGAGGCAACACACTGCCAGCTTCTCCCTCATCAGCTGGTACTGTCCTGCTAAACTTTCTAGATAACATAAGAAAAGAAGGAATGGCCTCCTGGGTCAGACTAACGCTCTAGTGCTGTTTTCAAGAGACCATGCAGGAGATGCTAATTATGAAAGGCTTGCAAGGCCTGCCACTTTCTGAGCTTTGCTCATCTCCTACTTCTTCAACATCTACAGTGACTCTGTTAGAGATGTGTGTGCCTATGCTATATAGGGGTCTGTTTTGGACTTCTTGCCCATGAGATTATGACATCCTTTTTTTGAGCCTGAATACTCTATTCGGCACCAGGTTAAGTTACAACTGATGCAACAGAAAGTAAACATCTTTACTCCTGGAGAGGTGATTAATTATGGAACCCACTCGACTCAGCCACTGTTATTTGTCATTTAAGTTTAGTTAAAAAATATTAGTGAATGGTGCTTTTGAGGTTAAAGATATTTTTGAGGTAGTACACATGGCAGGGCCAAAAATATAATTATGCAGGCAATTTATTTCTGACATTTTTTAACTTTGGTGTGTAAGTGCCTGGATTTGCCATCCTAAGAACATTATTTCTGAATTTCAGTAGCTTTGTTGTAAGGGTAATTTATAATTTTAAAGAAAATGAGAAATCCAAATATTCTTTCAGGTGGCCTTGGACGAGATATTCTGAACATTGAAATTTAAAATAACAACATTGGTTATGTTAGTACGTTAGTTCCTCCATGATTGATTTTTAGTCAAAGGACTACAATGTGGGGCAGAATTCTACATTGGGCACCTGTCACCACCTCCTTCAGCCACCAGCCCCTGTCTGTAATCGCTTTAAAGTCAGAGCTGGTGGCTAATGTCACCTTGGGGTTCAGTACAGAGACCAATATGTTTTTAGTCTTCCGTAATGACCTGGAGGAAGGAATGGAGTGCACACCAAGCAACTTTGTGGCTGACAGAAAACTGCAGGGAGTAGTTAATATTCTGGATGGCTTCCATTCAAAGAGACCTGGACAGGCTGGGAAATGGACTGACAGAAAGCTCATGAAGTTCAAGAAGAGCCCATGCAAGGACTTACAAGTGTGTTGGAGTAACTTCATACACCAGTATAGGCTTGGAGTCTAGTAAGCAGCTCTGCAGAAAAATCCTAGTCTGATAGGCAGCAAGTTGAACACAAGCCAGAATTATGTCCTTATGACAAAGAGGTCAGCCATGTCCTGGGCTACATTAGCATGTGTGTAGCCAGCAGGTCCAGCAAAATGTTGCTTATCCACTCTTCAGCACTGGTGGAAATGTGTGCAGTCTTCTGAGTGCTGCCCCAGTTCTGGGCTCCCCAGTGTGCAAAGAACAGGATTGTTCTGGATCAAGTGCAATAGAGGCCACCAACCTGCTCAGAGGCTGGAGAGCTGGATGTATATGGAATTTCTGAGAGTGCTGAGTCTGCAGCCTGGGGAAGATCTGGCACAAGAGAGAACTTACTCCTTTCTACAAATACCCTCTCAGAGGAGAGAAGAAAGAGAGAAGATGGATCCAGACACTTCTCAGAGTTGCACAGCAATACAGCAAGGGAGAACAGACATAACTGTAACACGGGAAATTCCGATTAGACAGTAGGAACCTGTGTCTTAACATGAAAATTACCCACTATTTTAACAATGGCCCAGCCCTCTGTTCTCGTTTGGGACCAGATAAGTGTTGGAGCTTTGAGCAACCTGATTAGCTCTGCTTTGAGTAGGGACTTGGAACAGATGAACTCCAAAGTTCTTTTCCAGCCTACAGTACTGATTCAAACGTTTGGGACCAGATAAGTGTTGAGATTAAGGTCCTATTTCTTAAATCTCTTAGGCTGCTTATCCCTCAGTCAAAAAGAATACCAAAGCAGGAAGAAGATGATGGTTTGACTCTCAAAGCCAATATACAGTTCAAGACCTTTGACTTTTAAGTCTGGGAGCCCTGGAGGAAGACACTGAACAGAAGAAAATGAGAAAAGGGGAAATGTACAAAGCTTTGAGTATGTGCATCTGAACAACTTTATTATACAGGGAAGGCACAAGTACTCAGCAGCAGAGGTGATATGGTTCCTGTGGGCTGACAGCAAAAAAAAGTAATTACATATTTTCTTGCTATATATGGACCAAACTTGGCCTCTAAATTTTTAAAGGCTTGCTTTCGATTTTGAAATATCCTTCCAATCAAGACAGAAACAGTGCTCTCCTGATATAAAAGCTGTTTTCCAGCCACATGTCCATCCTTCTCTCAGACACCAAGGGGAGTGCTAGAGCTTTCCAGAGGAAGGCCAAAATATTTTCTGATAAATTCTTGTGTTAAAATGATTACATCATTTTCTCTGAAGCTTGAATAAGGTAAAGAGAATTGGCCTGAGTGTGATACCTCACATATGCTGTTTCAGTCTGAGTACCTGATGTCTGTCATAGTTATAAGCAGCCAAAAAAGGTCTTGCATAAAGTGGTATCCAGCAACCTACATAACAGAATACTGCTACTTGCTTTACCTCTAATAATCTGAGTGTATCAGTGACAGCTGTGTAAAATAACACCAGTAATTATCAGTTCTTTTCAGCTTTTATGTCAGTAATTTAACAGTTTCCACATAAAGCATAGGATACATATTTCTTATGAAAGATGAAGAAGATTGAGTAAACCAAACAAATTGCTAAAAGTGCTCTAGAAAGAAAAATTGCAGTCCTTAGACAGCCTCAGACTGTCTTATTAACTTTAAATTTTACTAAAACTAAAATGAAATTTGAGAAATAAACAAAGAATTAGAGACACAATAAGCCCGAGGATTAAAAATTAAAATGCTATTACTCTTTGCCTTTCAGTGAACCTGTCCACAGGACTTGTTGGTAAAACACTGTTTAAACACTTTGGGCAGACACTGTTGCAGAAGGCAGGAAACATTGCAAGGGAAAGCACAGGAAAAACTCTCAACCAGTCATTTTTCTTTTCTCCAGAACACTTTGGAGAAAACTATGGAACATAAATATAGGAAATAAATATTTTCCCCTAATCTCTCTTCTAAACTGCGTTAATGAATTTAAATCCTGAAGCAGTTAGGAACCACAATATTTTATAGGAGATATTTCACACAAGCCAAATTCAGCAATTGGTCAAAGAGGAGCTGCAAGAAACCAAAACTGAAAAAAACATGGGCTGTCAGCAGTTCCCCAAGCCAAGGCATTGTTTTGCTTTTAATATTCAGTATTTTCTTTTTCTTCTTGAATAATAATAGTTGTGGATTTTTCCCTTCCTAGGTGTCTTTGCTCTCTTCTACGTCAGTAACAAGTTCCGAACATATCCCTTCACCTTCAAAGACCAACTCATTATTTCTTACAGTGGCCTCCGAGGAGCCAGCAGCTTCTCTCTTGCATTCTTGCTTCCAGTGAATCTCTTCCCCAGAAAAAACCTATTCATCACTGCGACTCTCGTGGTTATATATTTCACTGTGTTCATCCAAGTACGTATATTTCTTAATGGATAACCTTCATATAATAGAGGCGACTGAAAGCTTCATAGTTAAAAATTGCACTGAATTTACTCTTAGGCTAGGACAAGTTATTGCATTTTAGGGCCAGATTTAGCACTGCACTGTGTAATTATCCTTTTTAGGGCTTTTAGGTATTACAAAAATTCTGTATTGAAAACACGTATCTTCTAAAATATTCAGGGGAGAGGGCACTTGGTGTCCAAAATTGCTTATGTTCATTCCACATGCATTTCCTGGCACTTCCCATTTAAGAAGTATTTTAACTTTACATTTCAGCATTTCTGATTCATTCTTTATTAGTGATGTATCTCAAACTGACCGGAAAACAGTACTCCTGTTCTAGAACAGATTTTGAATTTTATATTTTTATCTTTGTCTGTCTTGGAGACCAAACACAAATATTTTGAAATCCTTTGTAAAAGCATATTAAAAAACAATAAAGTGAATAAGTCACATTTATAAGTATAGGTGTCTACTTTAGATATTTGGGTTGTTCTACTTTGCTTACTGCTGTACCTGGAAAAACTGAAACTTCTAGAAAACTTGCATTCTATATTTTGTATTTTCCAATGCCAAGGTCTCAGATCCTCTAGGGTGCCAATGGGGCACTGTGCACTATTGATAAGAAAGGCACTTAGGTTCCACCAGAATGTTTCAGAAAAAAACAATTTGTTTCTATTTTGCCTTTTTAAATGGTTTTCTATAGCAGTGCAGTAAAGAAATAAGAAAATCTGAGAGCTGTTTCTAAGTGAAAAACCCCTGGAATGTTTAATTCTGAAAATGTTGAAGTAAATGAATTCATTTACCAAAATGAAAAAAAAAGATTGCAAGACCTCACAAAGATAGTATTTTCTTTTAAATGAGTCCTCTTTTGAAGATGATTGCCAGTGAGTCAGTTACTTTACATAATTTGAATATGCCAATAAATACAATCTCACTTAAAAAACCATTTAAAAAAAAAGTTTTTGATTTTTTATTTTCTTCTGAAGCTCTCCATACAAATAATAGTTCATTTCTGTGCTAAGACACAGCTTTACTAATTGATTAAAATGATCCCCATTTGCTTTCTTTCTATTTTTGCCTAAAAGATAATTAACAATTCAAATCATTATTCCAAATGCAGGGAATCACAATTGGACCATTGGTCAGATATCTGGATGTTAAAAAGACGAACAAAAAGGAATCTATCAATGAAGAAATTCACGTGCGAGTAAGTTTTTTGTATCAGTAACTGGTATCCCAAAAAGAAGAGAACAGGTATTCCAAAAGAGCTGGACAGAGGGAGGCACTTGGAAGCCTGGCATTCAGTGGATTTGGACATTCAGTGCATTTAAGAATATACGGAGGTAACCCTAGGCATAATTTTCTAAAATATTGCATCTCATTTATATTCATGTTTACTATCATATTATACTATTATTTCATAAGTGTTATGGTGTAGTAGGTCCCTTATTTATTAGTACTTCAGCCGTGGGAGGATAGAAACAGAAACGAAATGTTTATAAAATGCACTCACCATCCTTCCTAGCTGGATTTGTCAGATATATTTATTGTCATCTTTTGACCAGTTCTAGACACACTGAAACCTTAAAAGTCTTTAATCAAGATTTCTTGAACTGAGTTGAACCATTGGACTGTGAACTTAGTTTCAAGTTATTTGGAGTAGTGATCTTTTCTCCTCTCAAACATTTACTTCAGTTCTTAAATTACTTTTATATAAAATAACAGAAAGTTGCTCAACCTGATTTAACGTTATAGAAAAGGTATGTATATTCTTTCATTTCACAATAGAGGATGTGTTTGAAATTAACACAAACACTGTGCCTTAAAATGAAACACACAGAGACACATTAGCAAAATTAGAGTATCTTGACTGATTTTGAACTTAAAATGAATTTAATTCTTACTATTTGAACATTTACACTTAACCTTGCATTTAAAAGCACCCCTTATGATAATATGTCTGTAAGAATTGGCCTTTTTCTCTCTCTATAATGCTTGAAATGCACAAAAAAAATGACTGAAAGTAATCGTAGCTAGCAGTCAGCAGTCTCACAACATTCTGCAAAATCCTCAGAGACCTTACCAGTCAAGGTGAAGGTGTTGTTACCTGGCCCTGTGCCTCTCCCAGGAAGGTCATACATCATGCAGAGGGGAAATTTGGTTGACAGAGCCAAGAATTTATTTTTTTGCGTTCAGTAGACAAAAAGGACCAGGCAATTTTTTTTTGTCTCCATCAAAATGCTGCCACTACAGCCAAGCTGCCATGGTGGGATCTTTGCCTTGATTTTTAGAGAAATGTAGGTTCTTTCAGAATTAACTTATATGCTCCAATAAAAAAAATAAATCTCAAAATCATGTCAGCAAGTGAGTATATGTGGTACCATTCTTTTTTCATAATGGCCACTTAAAATTTTTCCATTTTTATTCTGTAGTTGATGGATCACTTGAAGGCTGGTATTGAAGACATATGTGGACATTGGAGTCATTATCAGCTGAGAGATAAGTAAGCATCTCTTATTGCAGTCTAATATAATAAAATAACCTATCTATCATGTAAAACATTGTGGGTAAATAGAATAGGAAATTAAAATGCTGGGGTCATGTGCTGTATCTCTTTTTAAAAAGTGAACTCCTGAATAACCATTAACTCTTGAGAGTGCAGTGCTCGTACATTGCCTGCTAAATTCAATCTGCACAAGCAGAAAATAAGCCTTCAGAAAGAAAAACATAGCATGGAAACTTATGCTGCAGACAGCAGCCTGTGCATGTAGCTTTGATATAAATCTAAGGTCCTGGGCAATGCTTCTTTAACTCTGGATTTAGAATGTAAACTACATATGGTATTAGTGTTTCACTGACTTTTGCTGTGAGCCTCCATGGCAAATAGGATCCCTTGCTGCTGAGTAGAGATTCAGTAATAATTAGTCACCTGTCCTTACAGGTCTTTGCATTCAGTAATATCTAAAATAAGAGTGCAGAAGGGAACGTTTAAATTTAAATATCCACTAGCATAAGCAAATACTCTCAAGCTAGTGTTTACTCAGAAATGCAGGGCCTGCATTGTCTCTTCCATAAGCAGGATGAGGTGGTTTTGCGAAGCTTTGTGGCTCCTCCAAGCACTGCCCAGAAAAGATGGATCTGCTGTTCCCTTTACCTTTTCCCTAAGGGAGCCCCGTGGACATGTTGGCCACCACCACAGCATGTGAAGGGAAGTAGGGGAGAGACTGATTTTTCTTTCCCCCGAACATCTTATTATGATGCTGTGGGCTAAAAGTTATCCCTAGCTATCCTAGCTATGCCCAGGCTTCTGTGCTGGAATCCTGTCTGACCTTTCAGTATTGGACTCCAGTAATCCAGCCAAGGGTGTCTGCTGGGACATGTGGCAATTCCTTTCATGACTGCGTTTCTCCCTACGGTTTTTTCCCTATTAATTAATTAATTAATTAAGAGTGGGAAGAGGGTGACTAGTTTGCATCCAATTCTTGTCCCAATGGGGAGTAAGGATATAATGTACTAGTGCATACCCCAAAACTAAAAGGCCTTCTTGGCTCTGACAGTACAGAGATAGCTTTAGGACATCCATCTGCTGGGGTCACACCACTGTCTGTGCAGTCAATAAACGGAACAAATCTCTGTTGGAACAGTAAATCCACTGAAATAGCTGCGTTTACACATACCTGTGAGTAAATGCTATCCCTTTGTCTCACATCTACCTGATGGCGCTGAAAAGTGAATTTTGCCCAAACTAGCCATAAATGTAGTATTTTGGTTCACAGACAGATTCAAAAAACACACTCTGTCTGAAGATATTTAATGTAAGAAGATTGTATTAAAAAATATTCCCTAAACTTGTCTATGTACTTTGAAGTTGTGTATCAGAATTAATTACCTAAGTGATGACAATCCAGGAGGCTTTCTGTTACACAGAAAAACATAAAGAGCTCTAATCCCTGTGCACACATTTGTGTACCTACTTCTGCTATTAATGAATAAAAAATGGCCTTTGCTAAGGAAAAAAAAGATACAAATCCTGAAGTGCTTTTCCCAGCATTGTGGAGCCCCTTACCTTGCTGTGGTAAACTGTTCCTTTGAAAGAATCAGAACTGTTGCTCTGCTGAAGATCTACTGTTGTTCTGCTGAATGCCTGCCTGAAAGCACGTACCTGTTCCAAGACACACGCACACATTCACATTCAAATTGTGCCACACATTAGCGATATTTTACAATCTGCAGCATGCAAGCACATAGTATTTTGGGGTCCTTTCAATTTCTCTGTTATTCAGAATACAAAGAAATGTATTTTCTCCGCTCTAATTGTCAGGATTCAAAATTATCAGCAACGTAATGGGCCCTAACTACTGTAACTGCTGGGCCACTTAGAGCCTCATTGGTGGCTGGCTGAATAGGCCAGGATTACAGTAAGAGCAGCTGCTGCTGTTATGCCCTACTATAATACAACATTTGTACAAAAGCGTGTAGACTGGCCATATTCTTTTCTGACAAATGTGGCAGTGTAATATGCAAACATACACGCAGCCCTCTTTTTTGCTCTGATTGCAGCTTGTTTCTTTCTTTTGTCTAGCGGGCTCTGCAATCTCTGTGGACCAGCAGACTATGCCAAATATCCCCCTAAAGGTCTCTGCTCACCAGGCCTTCAGGAGTCCACAGGTGCCTCTAATTTGTATTCAGTTTCCACCACTGAATTGTAGATGCGTGCATTTGAATGAAGATTAGCTTGTACTACAGAAATGAAAACATATTTTCCTTTTCTACTCTTTGATTTTGGTATCTTTTTTGCAGATTTAAGAAGTTTGACAATAAGTATTTGAAGAAAATTTTAATTCGGGAGCACCAGCCCAAATCCAGCCTTGTGTCATTGTACAAAAAGATGGAGATAAAACTGGCCATCGAGATGGCTGAGAGTGGCATGAAAATTTCAAAACCATCCACTACTTCTTTACAGTGAGTACCAACCTCCCAACCCTTTGCAGAGTAGAGACAGGAAGGAATGGGACAAAAATGAGGAAGTACCCAAGGTACTCCATGACTTCAATTGAAATGTAAGCAAAAAGAAGACAGTTATGAAAAGAGCAGGTGCGATTTGGTGTTCATCATATTTGCACTTTGCTCAGAGAGTGAAAATTAAAACCATGGACATTTTCTCTGTTTCTTTTCAATGATGGGCACTCCTGAAGAGGAATCATGAGTCAGGTACAGAAGCCACTCTGGTTGCTTTAAATCACAGTAGTGACTCAAGACAGATGTACTTATCACTTATCTGGCCAGTGGGTTTCGTTAATCCCTGCCAGGTGCTGAGAGACCTGCAGGATGGCTTAGCATACAGGTCCTGACTCCATTATCCCAACCACAAATTTTTGCTGAGAGCAGATTTCTTTGTAGCATTTGCAATTTTTGCTACTCCAGTTTGCAATCCTGTAAACCACCTTGCCATATTTTGGTATTTCCCAAACAAACAATTTTGTCTGATTAAACATTGAGAGCAGCCTGCCAAGAAGGACTTGAGGATACTTGTGGTGGAAATGCTGGACAAGAACTGCCAATGTGCACTTGCAGCCCAGAAAGACACCCATATCCTGCATCAAAAGTAGCATGGCCAGCAGGTTTAGGGAGGGGATTCTCTCCTGCTACTCTGCCCTGGTGAGACCCTACAGTGCTGTGTCCAGCTCTGGGGTCCTCAGTACAGGAAAGACATGGACTTGTTGGAGCAGGTCCAGAGGAGTGCCACAAAGATGATCAGAAGGCTGAAGAACCTCTCCTATGAGGCAATGCTGAGACAGTTTGGGCTGTTCAACCTGGAGAAGAGAAGGCTCTGGGAGCACTTAATTGCAACTTTTCAGTACTTAAAGAGGGCTTGCAAGAAAGATGGGGACAGAACTTTTAGTAGTCTTTGTAGCAGTAGGACTAGGAGAAGGTAGGTTCAGACTAGGTACAAGAACTTTTTTATGATGAGGATGGTGAAGCTCTGGAACAGGTTGCTCTGGGAGGTGGCAGATGCCTCATCCTGGGAAACATTCAAGGTCAGGTGTGATGGGGCTCTGAGCAACCCGACAAGAGTTGAGGATGTGCCTGGTCATTGTGGGGAGTTTGGAACCAGATGCAAGCCATTCTATGATTCTATCAAACTGTAATGCAACTCGGCATCAGACAGACCAGGTCCCTAACTGGTGGGATCTCCACCAGTTCAGAGGGGACTGAGGGAACTACCCTCTAGGAGAAGAGTCTCCACAAATCTTCCCTCCTGCACACTATAACTGACATGCATTTATTTATCCTCACCTTGCAACACACTGTCCAGAGCACAGGTATTGCTGAAGGCACTTGCCTCCATAAATTCTTTCGCAGGCTTTTGCTGACCACTGTTGCTGCTATTGCCTGCTCTTTCCTGTTGCATCCTTAAACCACTCTCCATTTTGCAGCAGCCTCTGGTAGGGTCCAGCATATTATTTTTTTGAATGATGATCTCTACCAATAACAGAAAATCCAAATACCAACTGGATATTAAATTAAAATCTCTCTTGAAACTCTGGCTTAATCATGTCAAGATCAATCTGCTTTCTTGTACTGATGTCAGCATGCAGTGTAAGACCTAGCCCTTTTCTCTCTAAATTATTCTTTGCTGAATGGATGATATTAAAAAAGACTGCATGTATGTCAGGCTCCTTTCTGTCTGCTGTAATCTCTTAACTGTTCTGTGCCAAGAGAAAATGTGCAAGGTTGTTAGACAATCCATGGCAATCAAACCACATCCCTCTTCTTTTCCCAAGGGAGAGAGAAAATAAGACAAATTGCTCCAGCATAGTTCAGAAATTCTGTCCTGAGCTGAGAATTTAGATTGAAAAATATTCTTTAATAAACAGCTGATATGATGGACTAATTTTTGCCATCTCTACTCTGGCTATAATTGAATTTTACTGTGTATCATCCTCTGATGAGAAAGCCTTTTTAAAAATGAGGTGTCAACTTCAAAAAAACTGCCTGTGGCTCAAAGCCATTCTGATCTTGCAGGCTGTGAGAGTGTTCTAGGAAAATACACATTTTCCCACCTCTGTTCATTGATAAGTGTCTGCTGTTGAGCACTGCAGGAGACAGGATATCAAGCTAGTTGTTGGATCTTTGGTCTGAGCCAGTACAGCAGTTCTTGTTGCCATTCCCCATAGCAATTAAATGAACCTGTGTAAAAGGTTTCTAGGTGTATTTATAAATTGTCTGATTGCTATCATTGAGACAGCGTGTATCCGAAATCCCTGTCTTCAGTGAGGATACAAAACTCTGGCCATAAGCAAGAGGAGATTTGAAATAAAATTCCAATGTATGGCATGTAAAGCATTATTAGCAGTGCCAGAGTAGTGAGAAAACTCACTCACACTTCTGATCAGTTTTGAAGCCTTTATGCACACAAGGAGATTTTCTTTATAAGAATCAAAGCAGATCTCCAATGCTGTGAATTAGCAGAATTACATTCATGCTGGTGTGATTCCTGCAGGTGGAGTGGGTGTCCAATTTACAGTATTTCCAGTGCAGAGTGAAAAAACCTGCCCATTGTGCAACAAAGAATCCACATTTGAATGAAAGCAGAGAATTTGGCTATGATGTTTTGGAGAATATAAACCTTAAAAATAAGGATGGAAATGGTGAAAGCAGAGTCTAGGAGGTATTATGAAAACTGTGGGTTTATGGCTGTTTTTTGTAGGAAATTGTAGGAAATATGGCCATTAGAGAGAAAGATGGTTTGATACTGAGTTTACTTAATGCTGGCTTCATATTGCTGCAATATTGACTTTGATAAATCTTAGAATGTATCAATACAGTACAGATCAGAACCAAGTGTTGTGTTGTCATTTGTGGTGGTACAGTTATGAGAGAGCTGTGTCCAATAATATTATTCCTTCACAGGACTAGTGAAGATTAATGGAGAGTTTACAAAGTTCAAAATTTTAGATATAATATAAAAAATAATATTACACAGATTGTGCAAGTATCAATGTATCAAGTATCAACTATCTCCATAGCTAAGGAAAAAAAAATACCATCATGGCTGTCATTATAGAGAGACAGTCAGTTTTCATGGCATATTAAAACATAATTTTTTTCATCACAAATATATATCCTGTTCTATTCTTTGTTGTAACTTGTTGGAAAATTCAATATGAACAAAGAAATTGTTTCAATAAGGATTACTTTATGGGTTTGGTAACATACCAAACATGTTTGGGGTTTTTTGAAAGTCCTTTCTTAATGTATTGCAAAATGTAAGAGCAATCTGTTCCTTATTACCATATATATGCATTGTTATCAGTTGGGTAGGTTCATATCCAACCCCATGAAAAGAATGACTGTCTTTTATTTGTGCTCCAGAACAATATAGATTATCTTCGTGCTATTTGTTCTCTTGCTACTCCAGCTCAACTGAAACTCAAGGCGTTTTATTTATTCTATTTAATTCACTTTAAGAGCAAAAGAATAAGCTTTTAAATGTCTTAGAACTGCCTAGTTCTGTGCTGGCATGTGGAGAAAGTCAGGTGTGTAGCTGGAAAAGTAAAGAGAAAATCTGATGTCTCCCCAGTGGAGTCAAGCTTTTCCCTGTTTAGGTGCTTTCCCATATTTATTCCCAACTGTAAGGTATAAAGACCCTGTGGCCATATTCAGTGAAGCACAAATCAGGGAGGCAGATGTTCCCTGTGATGTCAAAGCCACCTGCAGCACCTATACCAGTTCCATTTGCATTACACAAATGAGCCAAGCCTGTATATTAGAGACCAATACTTGTTGACAGTCCCCAGGGCTTGTGCTGGTGTTTATTTTCCCAGGTGTACCCAGGGTCTCCCTGTTGTCCGAAGGGACATCAGACGGGGGCTGCCGACAGCAGGGAGTCGGGTTTCCCTGCTGTGGAAGGCAGCACACATGGGCTGGGCCCCAGTCTGAGACACACCACACCCAGCTGGAGTAAAGGTGCCGTACACCCAAGCCTTGTGTAGCACCCCTGGATCCTCTCAGTGTTATCTCTGGGAACGGAAAGCCAGTGAAAAAGGAACCAACCAACCCCTGCACCCAGCCAGCCAGCCTGGAACTGGGCGGTGCTGAAGTTTTTTTCCCTAATGGTAAATAACTAACTTTGTTGTTACTACAGCTGTTGAGAAGTGAGGAATATCAATTAAATATTTGTTGGGAAGTATTTATCAGGGACAAGATAAGATTTCTGGTCAAATCCAGAAAGGCAGTCCTTTTTTGTCACACTGACTTGCCAGCAGCTCAGTGGCAGAGTCATGGGTCTCTCATGCTTCAGTGAGGTCCTTAACCTGTTGCTTATCCCAGTCCTAGCTATAATGCTACACCTTAACCTGTTGTTAATTTCTCTCTGGTTTTACTTCACAAAAAAAATTTTCAGATCTCAGTTTTAGTCTGATGGCAGAATGAAAACACATTCCAAAACCTTGAAATATATTAGGAATTAACTCTTATATTCCAGGGGCTTTGGACAGGGCCAAGGCACCAGCGATCGCTGTCTACTTGATTGTAAGAGGCAGTAAAATATAGAATCCAGGCAGTTAAGTTTGGTCCTACAAGTTTTCAAGATGTTAATGTTAGATTATAGAACTAAACAGTGGTAATATTGTTAAACTAGATGTAATTGCAAATTCCAACCTTTTTCCTGTGTTTACATCATAATCTCAGTTTAGCTTGAATCCATCTTCATTTTCCATTAAAAGTTTTAAACTTATTTTAGAGGAAATACGAGATAGATGCACACAAAACTTTGTCAATACTGTACATTGATCATCACCGATTTTTAAATTGCACAATTTACAGACAGCACTTTAGGACATCAGTTGAAAAAAAAACCACTTGCAACCACTTTTTGTTTTTTTTTTCCTCCAAGAGGCAAGAAAGCAAGATGGAGAAAGGAAAAAGTCAGAAACAACAAGATGAACCCAGACTGATTCATCCTGGATGATCACTATCTATTTCCCTTTCTTTTCCTGGGAATTCATCTGAACACTAACTCTCACAGTGATTGACTGATTTAGCGAAACCCGATAACATTTCACAGCAGCCCTCCTCCTCTGTTTTGCTAGTGAAAAAGCAAGGCAGCTACAAGTGACTGTGGGCTTGTCAAAGGTTTTTAAAAACACAAAGATGACTATCTTTTAGGTGGTTCTTTCATTTCAAACGGAGAAACAGTTTCAGTAGCAAGGAAACTCTAAATGTTCTCCTCACGATGGGGCAGGTCTCTCAGACTTCACAATTGCCATACTCTTTCATTCTTAAGGATTTTCTTCACTTTCTCAAAGGAGTAAAAACCAGTAATATGACAAGGCCCAGACTGCTAGACCATGCTGAGGTCTTTATTCAGACAGAGAAGGAAACTTGCAGTGCTCTTCTGAGCTGGCTATGACCTAATCTAATCCTTAAATAGGAACTTCCTTATGGAGGTGTAAGAAAGAAGAGTTTCTGCTGCCAGCTCTATGAGGGCTTAGAACCCAATTTGACGACCCACTGTACCGATAAAACCCATGAAAGAGCAATATTTGACCTTTTTTTTTGTTCATCTTTGGATGATTTCCAGGTGTTGCTGGCCACTGAAAGGCTCTTCATATCCTTCTGTTCTAGCACTAAAAACAGACCGTGCATTATTTCACGCGCTTAGTATTTACCCAGCTCATTACTACCATATTTAATTTTCGCTTTTATTGACAGGAGCCCGCGAGCGCAGAGGCTGTGCCCCGCAGAGGTGGAGTCCATGAGGGATGTGCTGGCACACCACCTGTACCGAGTGCGGCAGAGGGTGCGTGAGCCGCCGCCCGCCGCGCTCTGTTTGCCCACCGCAGCCCCTGTTTGCCCACCGCAGCCCCTGTTTGCCCACCGCAGCCCTTGCTTGCCCTGCCGGACCGCGGCCCCGGGGCACCTGCGAGCCCGCGGCCGACCGGGGAGGGCAAGGAGGGGAGAACCGCGGCCTTGGGCACTGATCTGGGTGGAGTAAATGAAAGCTGGGGTGGTTTTTTTTCTCCATCGGCTTTTCACCCTGGCGGCAGCGCGAAAAGCCGGGAAAATCAGTGAGTGAGCTGTAGAGGTCAGGCTTCCCTCGCTGCACGGCTGTCCGGATGGGAAGGCGCCTTTTGCCTTGGCTGCCCGGGCTCCCGGGAGGGCGGCCCGGCTGTGGGAGGAGGCTTGGCAGCGCCAGGGCAGCAGCAGCGAAACTCCGCTGCGGGGGCGGGCGGAGCAGCGCCGGCAAACACTGCGTGGGAGCGGCATTTACCCGCCACGGCAGGGAAAAAACCAAGGGAAAAACTTCCACGTCCTCCGGAGCTTCATTTTGCACATTTAGGTGTTTTTTTCCCTGTGAAAGTGGCGTGAGAATACCTCATCAGGGATTATTTTTTGCAGAAATTTGTACTGACCCTGACGCAGCCCAGGGTATGGTATCGACTTAATCCAGTCTCAGGCACTGAATAGACACCTGAGTGCTCGCCCACAGCAATGAGTGGTAGAGGATTTATTACAGTAACCTTGAAATTATGCCGATAAACAGGGCTAACTCATGTAACACACGTGTACTAGAAAATGCTTGGGCCTGCTCATTTAAATGTGGCATTATTAATATGGTATTCATTCCTAACATTGTTTGATTTGCCATGGCTAATTATCCTTATGATATTAATTTCTTATCTTACCAGCAACAATTTGCATATATAGTTGTCTCCTAGCTTACTGAAACGAGCTCTCTCTCTTCAAAATCAATTACAGTAATGACTATTTGTGCCAGTCATTTCCTGTGTAGTGTTGAGAATTCTGTGCTTTTGGAAATGAAAGATTGGAAGGAAAATAATGCCACTTCAAATACTTTTTTTCAGCTCTGAAAAGCTCTGGCTCACCAGACCAACTTTACAAGGAGCCTTGCAAATGAGACTGAGATCAGATTCTACTTTTTAAGAGGGTTTATAAATTTCAGTGAATTTTTCTCTTTAAAGCAGATAATTATTTTCTTCATTTCACTAGATATATGCAATAAAATAAAAAGCTCATCTTAAATGATGCTCCGTATAGGGTAATGTTAATTTGTAGTTTGTCCAAGTATGGAAAGGAAACTCAGCTGTGCATCTCATTCTGGAGATACATTCTTTGGTCCTGAGCACATCTGAAGCTTGCTCCAGGCTCAGTGATATTAGTACCAAAGCTCAGAGCTGAGTTCACCAGTCATCTCTTTCTTGGGACCGGTGTCATATCTGTAGCTCCCAACTGTGTGATGAGAAATGAGAGGACAAGCCCAGAGATGATAATAGCCTTTTTAGGTAGGTATATTTTATATGCCCGCACTTTGAGCAGGCAAGAGTCTATCAAAAATGGCATCACAATGCAGCCCTTGAGGTCTGAGGCTTAGAGCTGTGTTCATGCTTCCTCCCATCTTGCTCTCCAGTGAGGTTTGTGCATGGCTGCATTTTGCTGTGTGACACCAAAGAGATCTGTGGTGGGTCGGTGACCGAGCTGAGGCAGATGTCCCCTTGGCCCTGTGATTGACCAGACTGATTAACATTGCAAATGCAACAAAAATGAGCTGGGTGCATTTTCTGTTTCAGGCACCAGCATACAACAGGCACAATCTTCCCACTAACACAAGTGAGAAACAAGCGCAAGAAATCCTCATCCGTCGGGAACACAGCCTGAGGCAAAGCTGCAGGAAGGGAAACAGCTTGCCTTGGGGTAGACCGGTACCTGTTATCTACCTACTATTTATGTAACGTTGCCTCTGCTTCTCTGCAAATATGGAAAGACACTCATTTTTATGTGCTCTTTGCTATAATTAAAATGGGTGGTTTCCCCGGTGTGCTCATGCAGCACCTGAGAAGAAAGAGCTTCACTTAGCATGTGAACAGCAAAGTTTTCATGTCTGATCTCTATACATTGGTCAGAAATCAGCTACTCTGGCTGCATGTAGTAAAATAATGTAACTTGCATTGATTTTGCATGTGCAAATTATAGTGTAATCAAAAAAGGCCTGATGCAAAGTGCCTGTCACGTTGACAATTTGGGCTCTCAATCGGTAAGAGATTTGTCTGACCAAAGGTAGGCATTGAACAGCACAGACATTTACAGCTGAGATAATCATGGTTAAGGAAGAGAAATAAGTTCTTTACGGATAGATTAGTTGCATTTAAACTTTTCACCTGAAATAAGAAAGGTGAATCTTAGAAGAACATGTCTTTCTCTGCTGATGGCAAAAAACCTTAGGGCTATTACATCAGACAGACATTCTCACTGGAGCTGACGTTAAGTTCAACCATCCAAATCAAACATTGATCATACCTCTCAAATTTGGCTGTAAAGGTGCAGCATATTACCACCCCTCTTTACTGTTTCACCAAGTAAGTGCCACTGAACACACTTCTGTCTCCTACACAGGTAAACACCACAGAGGTACGCTACCTCTCCTTGCCTCAGGGTCCCCACCAGCCCACTAGAAGAAAATCCAGGCATGTTACTTTTACAGGTAATGGAGGTGCTTTACACTGTGTCCTGCTTCAGCAGCAAAAGAAACTTGGCCAGTTGTTTGGTGGATTTAACAGTACTACTTGAATACTCGTCCGCGGCCTCTTTAAATGAGCTACACCCTTCTTTCTGTTTTATCTATGTTGTTTATATGATCATTACTGCAGAAGTTTCTGTTCTGTTCCAGCACCTCCTACTTTTCTCTTTTTTTTCTTGAACAAATATTCCTGTGATCCCTGCAGTTCCACCTGGCCAAGCCCAAGAACTCAAATTATCTCTTCCCTGCAGTCCCACAGACAAAACTGTATGCAAAATTATTATGAGTTGCTGAACCTGTAGCCCAGTCCAGGTGAGACTGATGGAGCTCCATGCCCCCAGGTCCTGCAGGTACCAAGACTGAGCAGGTATTCCCAACAGGCAGGCCCACAGCAAAATTCACTGCACGTGTACACACAGCCAGACACAGAGAGCAGCACAGACATGGCACAGTGCTCACACAAATGCAAACAGCATTTGGTGTCACCCTCGTCCCCTCTCAGTAGCAGGTCCTGGACCTTCCATCTGCACATTTGGTGGCACTTGGGCACGTAACGCCCCAGGGACACAGCCCCATAGCAGCTGCTGGTACACAGACCTACACACATGCACACACATGCACACTGAGACATGGTCTTCCACTCCACCCCATGCATTGTAGGACCCTCCAGCAGCTGGCCTTGGGCAGCCAGTCTTTCCTGGAGCAGCTTCCTGGATCCCCTGGTCTCCTCTTGCCTCCCACACAGGGACACACACATGCAAACAGCTCTGGTACCCAGTCCAGATTATGGCCTTACTAGTAGCAAACCACAGATCCCATGGTCTCTTCAGTCACTGCTCTGCACCTCTTGTTCCCTCCAGTAGTCAACTTACAGACCTTCTGCCCTCCTCAGCCTTTGTTCCAGGCTCCTGGTTGCTCCAATAGGCAGTTCCCAAGGCTCTTATTCTACTTAATGGCTTCTCTGGCTTGATGATTGCCAGCAATTTTGCACTTGCAGATGCACCCCAGCCCCTCCAGCTGCTGGCACTCAGGCCTCCACACACACAAGCACACAGTATGGGGAGCTGCTGATAGAGGAACAGAGTCAGAAGTATAGTCAAATGAAAAAACAGGACAAACTGTGTTGATAAAGTGCAGGGCATTACTGGACACCTGTACTGACTGGCCCTTTTTATCCTCTTTTTGCTTTATTTTCCTGCACTTGTTTCTCCCTGGACTTCCCAAGTCTCTTCCTTTCACTGTCTTTGGTTCCTGTGCTAAACAATCTATCCTAAGTCCTGTATGGGCATCCACACATGATAACAGCAAATTGGAAACCCACATGATCTATTCAGAGGGGAAAATCAATGTTAATCAAGGGGATTTTTTTGGTCCTGTTTATCAGGACATCATCACAGCAGATATGTGTCTTTCTAAAAGATTTAAAGAGTTCCACACAGCAGTCTCAGACCTAAAATCACAGCAGACACTTTCAAGGGACCAAATGCTGCTATGGGAGGTAGGCATATTATTTTAGTGGGGAGAGAGCTAAATCCTGAAGCAGCGAATGCAAGTACTTTTTTACTATTAGATAGGCCTGAATTTGAGCCCTGCCTTGTGATCTATACAAACAAGTAGACTTTTGGTCCAGCTTTTGGCCCCATCTTAGGGCCTTTGTGTAGTATTAACACCACTTTAAGTGTCTTCAGCAGGAAAACGCCACCCTAAAGTCCTCTCATAAACTGTTGGGATGAGATGAATTGCACTTGGAAACTAAGAAGAGAAGTACTCAGTATGAAGGGAGTTATAGTGACACCCTCATATATACACATATGCATTTGAAGAGATAAATGTCATCTCTTCTGTCTATACCTGGAAGACCTTCTGGAAAAAGCATCCTCCAGCAAGCTTGGTTTAGCTCTTATATATAGCATGGGCAGAAAGTTTAGTAACTAAGAGGTCAGAAATGACCACAAATAGATCCTTAAGTCACCTATCAGCTCTTTCTGCCACTCATATAAACAAATTGTCCAGAGAGGTTGTTGTTGCCTAGACAAGTTATGGACTCCCCATCCCTGGAGGTGTTCATGAGCAAGCTGGAGAGCCTGGTCTAGTGAAAGGTTCCCTGTTCATGGAAGGGGGGCTGGAAGTAAGGGATCTTAAGGGTCCCTTCCAACCCTAACCACTCTATGATTCTATGAATTATTTTTTTGGCAATATATATCATTCATACTTTGAAGCAGTAATGCTCCCAAAGGGCTTAGCAGAAGCCCTTGAAATCTGAGAAATCCTATCCTGCTTAGGGTGTTGTATGTCCAAATGGCCTATGAGCAGCAGTGCTTTACTGTGCTGACTGTGAAATAAATATTAGCTTAAAATAATTTAATAGTTATGGAACTGCAATAATTTGTTAAATTTTGACACAGTGACCATACTCAATACATCTGTACTTTAACTGTAGCAGGATTTGGACTGATTGTATTGTTCATAGACCTTCGTGCTTATATCCCAGAACCTCCTAGCTTAGATTGCTGGGAGTTGTTTCTTACATTGACTACTTTGTTACTGTGTAGTTAGACTACAAGTGGCTTTAAGAAAAGTGGAAAGGTATATTCTATAAACTCAACAGGATGAGAATGCCAGTTACTGGCCTATTGAAGGCAAATTTTTACAATGTACTTGTGACAAAGCGAGCTGGTAGGAGCAGATCTGACACACCCAAAGTAATCAAAGCACCCCTGGTTTCAGATGAAACCTTTCTCTTCCCACATTAGTCACAGGTCACTGGCAAACTTGATTTTTAATGGACTAGAGTTTCATTCTTTGTCCCATTTTTGTTTTCTGGTGTGAGTTTCAAAATGCTTTTTAACCATAGTACCAGGTATACTTGTGGAATTTGAGAAAAATTCAAATTCCATAAAGGAACACTCTTGCATTTCACTCTTGTGCTTCACCCTTGCAGTGAAGGCATTGGACAGGTCTGTGAGACACCAAAAGGTAGCTGAATGTGCTTATCCTCTGGGGTTTCAGAGCTGAGATAAGGTAAATATAATATTTTAAACACCAGCTTTGAGATGAAAATTAAAAATTAAGGCTATTTTTAGTTCTTGACTGCTCCCTTATTCTACAGTAATTGTTTAAAATGCTTTCGTTCCAGAGTATTGTATTGTATTGAATACCCTTTATCTGTCCTTGCCAATACCATGGCATTTCTCTTTTCTCTAAAAAGTGAATTATTTCTCTATTTTTCTTTAGATCAGCATAGAAGTGGCTCTGATGCTGCGTTCCCATTAACGTCGAGATCCCAGCCCCGACTACGGCCGCTCGAAGCCAAGCACCAAGAACTGATTCCATTGGCACACTTGGAGAGACCAGCAGGTCCATCCAATCTGTCAGGCCGGAGAGGAAATTCAATCGGCCGTCATCGCTTTGCCAGAGCAGACAATCCAGCTCCCATGCCAAAGGCTCGGTTCACTGTCAGAGAAGCAGAGGAGTATGAGTCAGAAGAAGAGGCAGGAACAATGGCACCAGCCAGGCCATTAGTTATATGAGGAGCAGAGAAGATCAGTGTTTGCATCTCTAGGGCCCCTCGTACAGTGCTTCAAAAGAAATAACAAAGCTCTTACACGAATCAAAATATGATTTTCCTCTGGGGACCAGTGTACTTGTTCTCGTATCAATTTCAAGAGCTGTATTAAGGTACTTAGTGGCTCAGAGAAGATTCAAATTCTTATGTGCTTATATCAAGCTGTCTTTCCAATAAAAAACTGCAGGAAAGAGGAGAATATGATATTTGTAGGGGTTTTGAGGTGGATTTAAACAGCAGTACTTGGGTGCATGGAATGCTATGGGTGGAAGCTGACACTGCCTTTGTTTCATGCTGTGGTCTGCATCCAGAGGAAAGAAATATATAAAGGCATCCTTGACATGTGAGTGCACAGATTGATTACTTCAACTTGCACAGAGCTTTTGACCTCGGAGAAGCAGCAATTCTGAGAAAGAGTTACAAATAAAAAGGCATTTTTTAGGGCATGTAAATATCAATGAAGATGCCTAAGCAATACCTTAAGTCAAAAGGATTTTTAGTGGACATTTTCTGCACTTGGGAATCTCTCTTGGTATCTCAGGTTTTGGCTCTGCAAAAGTGCCTAAAGTCAGCTGCTGTGATGGTCCATGACTCCTGCTACTTAAATCAATTTCAACACATAGGCTCCTATTACTCACCTACAGTTGTTTTGGATGAATAAAGGAGATATCCTTGTATGTACAAATCCAGATAAATTTTCAGGCAGGAGTGCTGTCAGGACTTTATTTGTAAGCATGGGATGGCAAGAACATACACAATATTCCTGTGATTCAGCAAGTGGGAAACTTCCTTGTAAAGTGTCTAACTTCTCCATTCCCCACTACCACCTTGTGTGCCCAAATGCATACTCCATTCTTCACACTACAACCAGATGAGCAATGCAGATAGGAAGCAAGAAACTGGGATTAAAGGTAAAGGGAGCCTCTAAAGAGAGGCCCTGTGTTTTTCTGCCAGCTTTTTGTGGTGTGTCTGCCTATGTGTTGTACAGAGAAGCTTTTCCTTTGAAAAAGCAGAAACAACCAGAGGGATGTGCACTACAGCACTTGACCTCCCAACCTGTCTATGGAAAGTGGCAAAGCTTGGCAATATCTTATTACAAGTATTGGGTCTCCCTAGCAGCAGGAGAAGCAATAAGTATGGTCTTGGGTAATTTTAGCTAAGTGTCAGACACCTAGTTCCTCTGATGAAGTTCTTTTCTGCAGCATGGAAGCAGCACTGCCATTGTCTTCTGTGTCTTGGCACTGTAGCTGAGCTGGAGTCCAAAAGTCCATAAACCCACTATTACAGCTGCACTAAAGTCAAATCTATGGTCAAGAAATGCACCAAGTTCAGTCATGTTTTTTGTAAAGTTTTCTTCTGTCTCCTCCTCTCAGATCTTGCTTAGCTGCCCAACTCAAGGTCTGTAAAGAGTCAGAGATTCAAGAGTTAGCAGTGCTACCTGCACGTTTCTCTTTTTTATATTGCTGGTAAGCACTTGTATGTCCTGGTCCATAAAAGAACTTATTTCTGTAAGTTACCATTTCACATTTTTTACAAAGGGTTTCTGATTCAGGACAGGTAGAATACAAACTAACAAATTTGAAAAGCACCGCCAAAGGAAAAGAACCCTACAAGCTCTTTTCCCCATTTTCTCATGTCTGCAGCTTTTATGCTAAGTAGGTTGTACTGAAACTGTACAAAGCTTTATGAAACTTGAGTTCTGTTTGTATTTCCTTATTGTGCCAGAGAAATTATATGACTTCCTTTTATGAAAACAGTGGTACGTTATTAAAACAGGATAGGATTTTGCTTCTGTACCGATACTGAATTAGCAATGAAATACAGTTCTGTACCTGAAAATCAACAAATAAACCCAGCTCCACCAGAGGAGGAAGTGCTCTGTAGAGTTTTTAAACAAAAGCCTTGTGCCAGATCTCAGTCCTATAGCAAGTTATATTGACATATCATAAATCTAAATTAAAACATGATATTAAGGGAAAGAGTTATCATACAAAATCAGGTCTTAAATTGCACTGTGAGCCACACAGTTACCACATGATATTTAATTGAGGGCAAAATTAGTGCCTTTATGATGTGGTCTTCGGCCACAGAGGTGCATGGAGTAGGGTGACAGGTGTGAAACCTGCTTCTGCATCTCAGAGTTGTGGGGAGTAGGATCTCCAAAACTGGCTAGTGGGTGATATGAACTGCTGGCAATCCCTGGGGACGGAGAGAATGTGGGAAATTGAAAGGAAGGCGAAGAAGGGATAGTGTCTCATCTTCCAAAGGAGGCTCACGAGAGACAGCTTTAACGGAGGAATTACTGTGAGCTGCAAATTCAGCATTTCATCTTTAAGAAGATTTAATCAACGAATTGTCTGGGGGAACTGGACAGAGACAAACTCTGTGAGACGGGGATTAATGGGATGTCTGGAGTGGCATGGGAAGGGACTAGACACACATCATGAAAAAGAGGAATCTGAGCAGTTTGGTCAGTGTATGTTTGACAGACATGCTCAAAATTCACTTCTAAATTCCTTAAATATTGTAGAAGTCATAGAGCATTATATAATTACCCATCAGAAGTAGGGAGCAAAACATTCAGCTTCTAATTATGGCTTTAGATTAGGACTAGAGAAAAATCATAAAATACTGAGAGAATTAGTGCATAGATGGAGTCAAATCTTCCTCCTTTGCTTCATTCCTAATCTTCTCGTTGATGAAATCAACGACCCAGAACTTCAGAGAGTGTGAAACTGTAGAGCAGCTAGAAGTTAATAAGAGTTCTCTCAGATTTTGCAGTCTGGCTCCTTAAGTTGTAAAGTCTATTTTTAGTTTTCTTTCCTAGCAATTAGTAAATAGTACTGGAAGAAAATTTCCTTCTGTGCCATTAGTTGCTGTTAATGGCTTTGCTGGCCATCAGCCAAGAAGCAATGCTGCAGATGCCTATATAAAATATGTTCCAAAATATAAAGTTGCACATTTTATTTTTTTTCATATTTATTTCTTACTTGTGGACAAAAAAGTTCTGGAAGAAGCACTTTACCTATGTTTTAAATAGCAGTAACTACAGCAATATCTTATTACAAGTATTGCAACTCAGCCCCATAGGCTTTCAGACCTCACCATAAAGAAAACTGAAATGGTTTAGGGCATGAATTTAAATCCACTGTGTGTGAGCATTCTTAAACTCTTTAACCTGGGTCACATCCAGGAACCTTGTGCTGATAATTTACAAAGGTAAGTTAATTCAAGACCTCTTTTTTTAAGGCTGGTACAGTGCTATTTACTCAGGAATTTAAATTCCACAGTGATTTAATGGGAACTGGCACAGGAAACTCATGCCCAGAAGGTGAAGAATATTGTTCAAAATCCAGAGAGGAAATAGGAGCTCAGAAAATTAAGACTATTTCCTTGGGCAGGAGGATAGAGCAGGACAGGTGAGTTTCAGGAAGGAATAATAATGAATAGCCTTTACCTTTCACAGCAGAGAAAATAGGAGATACACCATGTTGTGGTTTAACCCCAGCTTGCAACTCAGCCCCATGCAGTCACTCATTCACTCCCCCGCAGTGGGATGGAGAAGAAAACTGGAAGAAAACCTTGTGGGTTGAGATAAAGACAGTTTAATAAGTAAAGCAAAAGTCAAGCACACAAGCAAAGCTAAACAAGAAATTAATTCACCACTTCCTATGGACAGGCAGGGGTTCAGACATCTCCAGGAAAACCAGGCTCCCATACCCATAACAGGGACTTGTGTAGGCAAACACCATCCCTCTGAGTGTCCCCCGATTCCTTCCTATTTCCCCAACTTTTACTGCTGAGCATGACACCATGTAGTGTGGGATATCCCTTTGGTCAGCTGTCAGCTCTCCTGTGTTGTGCACCCCCAGCCTGTTCACTGGTGGGGTGAGAGGCAGAACAGGTCTTGACTCTGTGTGAGCTCTGCTCAGCAATAACAAAAACGTCCTGTTATCAACACTGTTTCCAGCACAAATCCAAAATACAGCCTGATATGAGTTACTATGAAGAAAACTAACTCTATCCCAGCCTAAACCAGCTCACACCTGAAGAGAACTTGCTAATCAATGAGAAAAAATACACAATAATAAGAACAGTCATAATGAGAAGATATTTTAGTAGTAAAAGCAATAATGGTCAAACAGAATATTGCAGAAAAAGGGAGCTATTTATGGAGGTCGGTAATACGTTGTGAGCAGCTGGCAATACTTTCATATTTATTGCACAGTGTAATTAACTGTTAGGTCTTATTGCTCTTGCTGCAGCTATTGCTTTTCCACTAATATCCCTAGCGAGTAAGAATGTGCAGCAAAAGGAGAATCTCTTCCTGAGAGAGCTTAGCAAGAAGGATGCAGCAGCAAGGGGAGTGCCAGCAATCAGGACACGATGGCAGCTTGTGCAGGGAGCATCCGAGCCGTGACCTCCAGAAAGAGCAGTTACCAGGGTGCACTGGGAGAAGGCATTGCTGTGGTCTCTCTTCAAGGGGCAGGGGTGCCCACCCCTTGCTGTCAGGGCTGCTGCCGTCTGTAAAGCACCCACGGGAAAAACATGCTGGTCACAGGATAATGCCAGCAAGCAGGACAGGGAAGGATGCTGCGAAAGACCCAAAAGCAGTTTCTGAGTCTCGCTAGGGGAAGACACTGGCGAAGGACACAGAACAGGGGCTGGGGGAGGTAACTCCCCGTGTCGCATGGCCCACGACGGCAGTGAATGGAGCAGGCACGTGCCTATCAAAGCCAGAGGGAAGGAGCTGCAGCAGATGGAAAAGAGCGATGTCCCTGCGGGAGTTCTACGTGGACTCGTTTAGTGCTGTGTGCATGTGCCAAGGAAATACACCGGCTTACAGGACAAAAGTTCAGATGTGTTCAGAGCAGCAAAGGAAGGTTATATGAGATTCAGAAAAGTAGGTCAGAGTTTCAGGCTGGAGAGGCTGATAGAGATCATGTTTAATGTGAGAAGGATAAAATTCATATTTACAAGAGAGGCAGTCAGAGAAGGAGGACCGGTGATATCTGCAGGGGAACTCATCAAATTGCTCTGGATGAAAAAGACAACTTATAAGTAACAGAAGATGAAAAAAATGGTGAAATTTTCCTTATTTTCTTGCTGGTGTGTTAGTTTTAAAAACTGACACTTTCAAGCTTTTTTTTTCTGCAGCCATTAGATCCCCAAAACTCACATTTTATTGTCATATATGAGTGGAAACCACTATTTAAAAACGTGTGGGAGATTGGAAAATAGCAACAAATATTTTCAAGCTTCCTTTTTTCATATGTACTCTTTTTAGAATTTTCTATTTACATATATGGATAAAATACAAACACCGAGAGTGGAAAGGCAGATTACCTTATCTTTATATTTTGTTTGCTTTTTAGGTAGGACAATTACATTTATTGTTTTGTCAAACTCACTCTACTTGAGAACCTTAAAATTAGAGGTGTTAGGTTATATGAGTAATATTCTGAATCAGTTAAAAGGACTGGAAGTCTATTGAGCTAAGTTGCCTAGTTCATTTCACTTTGAGAACCTGTCTCAGTGCAGCTCCTTTTTCTTTCCTTCTTCGGTTTCATAGGTGTTAAATTTCAAAAGTTAATATTGATTCTTGTTTATTTCTAGTCCACCCTTCCTCATGGAAAATTTTGAGTACCTTTCAATCATAAGAAAAGAGACACGGACTGAAGAAAAGAATGCCAAGTTTTGATTTTCAGAATGTTTTTTGGCAGGGCAGATTGCAGCCACACCAACAGTGAACAGCTGGTCAGGAGTAGACACCCAAACTGAACATCATACCTTACTTATTTTTCTATTGGTAAAAAAAAAAAAGAAGTAGCTGTCAAGAACAGCCACAGTGAGCTGTGGGCACAGGTATTAGTCATCTGCAACTCCCTTTTACATGTGCAAACACAGGTCAGACCATTAGACATCTGCTCTGTGCTTTCTCATCAGTAGCCTATTCTGCTAAATTTAAAATTATCATAAAAGATGCTTGAAGTTAAACTGCTGGCACCTGTGCCAGGTATTAATTTAGATTCATTATTTGGTACTAAGCCTAGCTCTTTTTGCTCCTTGCTCTAATGTATCATCAGCAGTGTTAAGGGGTGAAAATAATGAGTTATGCACAAATGTCAAAGTAAAAGGGCTCTGACATTTTTTAGGATATATTGGAATAAACCCTATAACCCTTTAGATAGCTATAATCATTACTTTACTTATGGGTAAATTTCCCATTACAGAAGCTTGCATAGGGTGAGAAAACAATATTTAAATTGAAGTCAGCTACCCAAATATATTCAGCTTCAATATTACATGATGGTGAATATCGATAATATAATATCTGCTGTGATGCACAGTCTCTTCCAGCTGCTGTGTGAAGGCAAGGCACAGACAGTTCAGTGTCAGGGCATCCTGAGATTTATGCCAGTGTTAAAATCCTGTGTGTAAAGTGGAGAAAGTTGCACAAAAAAATGAGCAGGGTGTGCATGTAACACAGGAACAGTGCCAGGAACAAGAGACACTGGTTCCTTGACCCCAAGTCTACTTTTACTTCCCTTTGGCTTTCAGGTGACTGAAACCTACAGAAAGGAACAAAAGAACAGGCTGAACCTTTTCATTCATCTTGCACCCCAAAAGAGGAAACAATTCACAGAGAAGTTGTTTGTACACTGCTTCAAGCCAGACATCAGGACTTGCTGCTTACAAACACCCAATGTCCTAAGACACGTCAAAATATTTTGCCATAATTAAGATACATGTGAAAAAATATAAGTGATGAAAAAAAAAATTCACTCATTTTTCCCTTGTACATTCACTGTTGTTCCTCTCAAAAAACTACATACAGTCTGCATGTTTTACTTAGTTCCAAAAGCTGGTGACATTGCAGGAAATGAATATACTATGGCAAACACACTTTTCTCTTGGAAAATGGAACAGAAACTCTTGGAAACTGCTCCTCTTCCAATTCGGTGTGATGGAGATGGGGACACGTGTTAGAACTAGGAGAAATCTCTTATGGCTGAAGACACTCAGGGCTAAGACATACACGGATGCCACAAGCCAACTGAGTTGACAGGTTTGCCAGAGGAACCTCAGGAGCTCTTTGCTCCCTGGATCAGCAGCCAGAGGTTAAAGAGGCCCCTTGGGGCACCTTTGGGGCAGCTGGACAGAACCCCTGGGGCTGAAATTGGTGGGGATCTGCTCAAGGCAGATTTATGCACTAAGGGCATAAATCGATTGAACACGTGGATGGCTACCTTGCAGTGAGCTGACCAACAGCCCTGCCTCCACTGCTTCCAGTGGGTGCTCAGACACCTACCCCATGTGTAGACACCTTAGTGGTGAACACAGGCAGCTTACTGTGCCTGAAGTAGTATTCCACTGACCTGATCCTTTTGGCACTTAGGAAAGAAATCTAGGCTTTATTACAACTGCTTTATCTTTGAGACAAATCTTCTTTTCCTCCTCAATAAGCTATTTCTACATGTACACATAAAGCACATGCACACATATATAAACAACCATCTATCTATCTATCTATCTATCTATCTATCTATCTATCTATCTATCTTTAACAGTGTCTCACTGTGTACAACTCCCATATTCACTTCATTTCGAAAATACTCTGTCTGCAAGTGTATTTGGCTCTGTCAGCTGTAATGGCTTTAGCGATACAAAATTGCAAGGCTCACATTACTGCTGACTCAGATGGACCCTCTGGCTTGAATTCCACCTAATGATAAATATTCCAAAATCGTTCCTCATAATTTTCATAAGTATGCAAACATAGATTCAAATGAAAGTGATGACTGCTGACAAAAGTCTTAACAATTTGAAGGAGCTTTTTCAGGAGCTTTTTTCTTATTTTTCCATAGTGTAAAAATGCCTGATACTGATTTACCAAGAACTGCAGAGCAGATAGAGCAGCTGGTGCCAAGATCAGATTTGCATGTCTTGTTCCTAGATAATGTAAAGAAATACAGATGTAGTGACCAAGCTCAAAACGTCATCTAAACCAGTTTGTATGAATTAGGTTAAGATCCAAAGCTCAAATGAGCTCACTTTATTATTATTATTGTTGTTGTTATTATTATCGGGGGGGTTTTGTTTCAGTTTGTTTTGGTTTGTTCTGGTTTTTTTCCCAGCCTTCCACTATGTGCAAATTTTCCTGTACTAATTTTTCTGTTTGTCATGGATAAACTAAACTTCTGCTAGATGACAACATTAATTCTGCTTTATCGGCTAGAGAAGGAATGCTTTCACCAAAGAGGAAAGGAGCTGCAGTGACCTCTGTTGATGGAATTAAGCAACGTATTTAAAGAGCCAATAAGGAAAGGCGACACATTCTAATCCTCTGCCGTAAATCAACAGAACAAAAAGTAAGCTGTGCTAAGAATAAACAACTTTCAGGCTGAATATGAAAAAGACTGACACCCACACTTAACACCCACTGAAGTCAGAATCCTTATTAGGGTATTTGCCTTTTTAAAACTATTTTTAGGATTTTTTTTTTTTTTTCTCTTTTGGTGTGGGATTAAAAACCATTAGCATAAAGATAGAGGACATAACACAGAAGGGAGATGTGGGTTTTTTGCAGTTCTGTACTGCATTCCAGGAGTTTATGCCACCAAAAGAAAACATTATGCCTCTAGGTATTACATGATCTGAATTTAGTGACCAGTTCCCCATGCCAGACTGACACAAGGTATTCTTGAAGTTTTGAGGCAAAGAAGATTTCCAGTTGGCAGGCTGCCTGTGGCAAAAGAAGTATCTAGGAACTGTCATGCCTTTATGACCAAGAATTTGGAACGTGTCTTTATGGGCTAGTTCTGATACAGGAAAATAATTAAACACGTAAATACCCACAAGGATCTGGACCTTAATGCTTAACTTCAAGGTTGGAAGGAGTCTCATTAAAGCCAAGCCTTGAAGGATTGAGCCCATGTGAATAAAGGTATTGAAATCAATAAGAAAGCTTCCATTAAGAGCTAAATAGTTTGTGGAAATAGAAATAGTATGTCCTTATTATTTTTCAGACTTGGGCCTTTGCTAAGGACTCCTCAGTGTTAAAAAAAGGCAAAAATGAGGGACAGGGCTTTGTGCTCCTGAAGTTATTTTATGTTTCCAAACTGCCCAGTAAACAATTGTTACCCACACTGTTTGTCTTTTCCAGGAGCCACAGTAATACAAATTGGTATTGTTTTCCTTCAGTGTCAGGTGTTATGGTAGGTATGACCATGATCACCGAGATAGAATTTTCAGGCATTTCAGTTTGATAATGCCTCCACCAGAGCCTGAGAAGTTTTAGTTTTCGTATACTTCACAGACCTGCTGCTGTCTCTAAAACATCCTTATCACAAGAGACAAATGGATAGTGCTAATGACATTTTACTAGTATCTACTATGGAATTCTCATTCAGAATTTGTAGAGAATGATTTCTGCAAGTGTAAGGAGGGAAAGATACCAAGTTCATTCTTGTTTTTATAAAAAATACTAAAAAATGTACATAAAGAAATATATTATTTTGATATAGATAAATGTAAGCCCCAAAATAATGGATCGGTGCATTATATGATATCATTAACTAGATATTAATCATGTACTTGGTCTGTCAGTTTACGAACATCAAGATACACAAAGTGTGAAGAATTAAAACCTATCCCAGTTTGCATAGATGGCATAAATATTATGGTGTCTTTATACAAATTTCACAGTAAAGCCAAATATTTACGGCTCCCTCTTTAAGAACTACATGCTGTCAGGCATGAAGGAAGTATTGATGTATCTTCTATATATAATTAATTATCCTGGTGAAGATCTTCATTGGCTGCTGGGAAATTATGTCTGGATATTCTCTCTACATGAGTCTGACAAATTTTTGTGCAGTGGTCAGGATATGAGGTATAGCTGGGTGGTAGATTAGATCAAAGATTTCTTTTCCTCAATATATTATCATCCTACACAGACCTATACATATTAAAGGACATCAAATACCCATTCACCATGCTAAATATAAACCAAAAGAAGACTCTATTCCTGGAAGAGTTTATATATTAAGTAAATTAATTCCATGTTAGAATAGCAGATAGAACCATTCTATATAAAGAATAATTTTTTTCTGCTAATTGTTGTCCTACCTTGTGGTAAGAAATTTTTTTTAGGTTGCACGACATAATTATAAAAGGAACTTTTGTAATATTGTACATAGCTACAACTTTTGCGCTGAGGCTGAAATCACCCATGGTCTGAACATCTGAGCTAAAAACGAGCTCCAATTCCACATATATTAGCTTTGTGACCCCAGGTATCATTTTAGGAAGCAGGTTGTGACTTGAAAGGAATCAAAACATCTTATTACTGCTTTCTACTCTGCATTCTTATTACCCAGCATGCAGAATTTATAATTTAGTTCTTTTCCAGTTTAATCTTATAGTGCATTTATGAACAAGTTCCTGAGTTGTTATTTATGTACCAGTCTTTAGAGGTCATTTCTTTTGGCTTATCTTATAGAAGAGAAAGGAAAAAGTCAGCAGTCATCTTTTTTTACATCTGCAAAAGTATCTTTTTCATACAATTATAACTGTTTGACAGGAATTTGCTCAAAGTTAATGAATATCTTTGGATAGAGATTAAAAATGGAAAATTACATCTTCAGAGATGTACTTTTCTTTAAATTACTAGTATGTGAAAACTGTTTTGGAACCTTAATTGCTGCTACAGGCTTACTACAAAATAAACTTTGCAATAAACCCTGGCTGATCCTTATCTATAACCAAAAATCTCCACACTGGCAATAGCATAATGTAGGGTGAAATCATATTTGGATTTGGATTTTTTTTGCAACTAAGTTCAACAAAGCAGGATTTTCTCTTCAAACAGCCCCAAACTTCTCCTCTCTGTACGTGGAGATTATCTGGATCCTGCAGTAATTGCTGGTTTGGTCAATTGCTTGATTTTCTACAGTGAGGAGAGTTACATACTTTCTGGTTTTGGCCTTGCACAGAAGCATTCGGGTATCATTTCTCAGGGTAAACTGGACAGTTCAAACCCAGAATTTGAGTGACCTCCTGAGTTGGAAGCCAACTTCTCAGCTCAGTGCCAGCTCTGAATCATAACAATTATGCCTGTTTCCGAAAACCTCATCTGAACCTGCCGTTCTTTTGACCCCTGTGATTTTGGGAATTTGTATCTCTCTGTTCATCCTATTTTAGCCTGATACAGGTGAGAGAATCTTGAGTCTCAATCCCATGGCTTCATCAAATGTTCCCAGAGAGGCAACCACTACAAAGCTGATAGTTGAAATCCCTTCTCATCACAGAATAACAGAATGGTTGAGAAGGAACCTCTGGAGGTCATCTACTCCAAGCCCCCTTCCATGACTCCCGTCTAGTGAGTAATCAATTGCAAAATACCTGGAGAATGCACACACCTACAAGTTTCTTAGCAAGGGTCAAAACTCATATTCCATCCCAGCACTGTAAGAAAAAATTCAGGAAAAGAGGTACAAGCAGTGAGCCATGAAGGAGGAGGCACCTTGCCTAGGCTGGCCTGGGATATTTTAATAGTAGCTGTGGGAAAATGTAGGATTTGAATCCAGCACATTTGGCTTCAGATGTGTGCCCAGCTTATCAAGGCAGGGTGTCTTTTGTGCTCAGCTCTAAGAGGCAGCATCTACAGGCAGTGATTGATGGGCCTTTTTGAAGTGCCTGCTGCTTTCCAGGAGCCCTAAATAGATGCCAAGGTGCCATTGCTAGAGTACAGATGAGGCACCCTAAAAATAAAATTATGACTACATTTTACTCAGGAGTTGAAGGGGGTTTGAGAGATTTTGATCTTTTTTAGAGCAACATCTGAGGACATTTTATGTGATGCTAGGGCTGAACTTGTGAACAGTTGTTAAAATTATGCTGATACTTTTTACTGTTTTTCTGAACCAAGATACTTGCATGAGCCCTAAAAAAGCAATTTCCAGAATCAGAGCAGCTGTATCATCATCTGTATCATGAACCCCATGCCCAGGTTCATTTAAGAAGCCCATCTATTTTGCCTTAAAAACGCATCTGCTCACATGTGTGGGGTACTGAGCTAGTCTGGGAATCCTGCTGTGAGGACTGGACTGCATGTAGGATCAAAAATTTGTTATCTCTTCACTACTGGACTTCTTACAGCTTCAAGTTTCAAGGTATTTGACTTCTGCAATAGAAAACACAGGTCAGACAGATTCCTCTTTCCTCTCTAAGGTTTTTTTGTTAAACAGCTGCTCTGGTTTATTTCAAACACTGAGGGATGGTGTTTGCTACAATTACAGGACTGGCACCAACATGCTGGTCAAGCTGAGATGAGAACCAAACTGCTTATGTGACAACTTTACTTCACCACAAGACAAGCAGAGGTTTATTGCACAGGAGAGATATACAGCCTCTGCTCCTCTCCTCAGAAGTGGCATTTCCCAAGGCACCTGCAAATGAAAAAGGGGACTTACTTATTTCTATGCATCAAGAGATGATAACCTTTGTTGTAAATTATGCTATAAATTTTGCTAATTCTGTATTTTGGTAGTGTGTTCCTTCCTCAGAAGGCATAGATGGAGTGTCATGCAGAAGGAGTTAAAAAAAATACTGGTAGTTAATGACTGTGAATATAACTGCTCCACCTATTTTTTCCATGATGCAATGTTCCAAGAGAGACTGTTGCATAAGAAAGCAATCAGAGGCAGGTTAAATTACAAGGAAATGGATACAATCCTCTCAATAAAGTAATGCTATCCTAACATGGCTTCTGTGAGTAGATTTGTTTGTTGTAGGCATTGGAACACACTTTACCATTCCTCTGCACTTTTCTGCTATGGTACTTAGGATGGTTTTCTACAGGGTGTAGTTTTTTGTTTGTTGGGTTTGTTTGTTTGGTTTTTCCCCCTAGGGTTTTTTGTTTGATTGTTTGCTGGTTTTTTGCCCTGTGCAGCCTTTTCCCTGATTAAAAAGTATGTTCACATTTTGGTGCCCATACGTAATTGGGGAATCAAATCCTACTGTTTTCTTATGACTTTTAAATGCTTGCAATTAAATTGAGAACTCTCAGATTTAAGTATCTACGCCTAGCTGAAATGATTTATAAATACAGGAGCAGATTGTATTTGCATACATGAAGAAAGGGAAAAGTAATTTCAAATGTAGGACTGTTTATTAGAGCTAATGAAATGAAAGATATAAAAAATATCAATAAAAATATACTCATGTATATCTGTGCATGCATGTGTGCATGTGTGTGTGTAAATGAATTGATATAGATATTAAATATACATATAAAAGGAAAAGAGGCTATCTGTTAGTCATTGAAGAAACAGTAAATTTGTTCTCTACTAAGCTATTAGCATTTCAGTATAATAAAAATGAGATAGATGAAGAGGGTATGGGAGCCAAAGTGATATGATGATTACCAAAGCATTGTCAATACTAAAAAGGTTCATCAGGTTTTTCAGTAGTATGTTACATATATCTTGCATTGTAAAAGTTTATCAAATGCTGATAAAGTTAACTGAAGTAATTTCACTGAGGCAGAAAAAATCTGACATCTTCCTCATTATCCCAGTGTGTCCAGTGAGTGTCCAGTTTCTATACCAGTGAGCAACCATTAGTTTAACAAAAGCTTCCACTCTTCTCAAAGCTTTTCAAAGAAGTGTCCACATTTTCCATTCCTGAAAGCTCCTGTATGCATCTTCCCAGTTTAAAATGCCATATAAATTCTTTGAGAAGTTTTATGATATCAACAATTTTTGCCATTACTTTTCATTTTTCTTTTGGAAAACTGATAATGAAAACGTTGTACCTTTTTCTTTATACTGTTTTGGAATGTTAAATGAGGCATAGGATTCAATAGTATCTTCTTTGAAATCATGAGAAAGCTCTTTCTAGGAAAAAAAAAGGATTTTGATGCCTGGCTGCTGCCTGCTCTAAGCACTGCAGCTTTGCTCTCTTAACCCCATACACTGATGCTATTCCACTTTGGAAGTGCCAAAATCCAGGCTGTAGGCTGGGGAGGGATTCTTGTGCAGCTGAATGTTGTACCCTTTTCCTCTGGAGCACAGAGGCAGAATTGAACAGCTGTAATCCTTTTAATTCTAAATTTATGGTGTCTTCAAATCAGAGGCTTTCTTCTATCTCTCACAGCCTCACTGACTGTATTCTACCAAACACATTTCCTGTTTAAGAAGCAATGGGAAGGGTGGACTTTCCCATGATATGTCTTCTTGAATGAATGAATGAATGATTTCCTATAATTTCTTACCTGATTGTTTTGTGCTAGCTTTCCCAAGGACAGGATTATGTGAAGAGGTGAAGAAGATTTATTTTTACACATGAATCATAGGAACAATGAGCTGGACTAACTTTTTATTGAAAACAAGCCACACATAACATTCTGTCTAAAATTTAAATCCAAACTCCACCAAGTCAAGTGGAAAACCTACGTTCACACCAGCTGTCTATTGGTCATAGAGCCAAAAAGCTGAGGCAAGCACTTAAAGATTCTGCAAGGGTTTATTAACTGTCTACAGTGAAAATATATTGACATAAAAGATCCAAACAATGGCTAATTGACTTCAGTGGTTAGGCTGGATAAAGAGAAATAAGTAATGGAAAACTGAGTAGAGATAAACAAAACACAAGCCAGTGAAAAGAAGAATTGATCAACTCTTGAAACACATCTTTCTGAATCCTAACAGAAAGTTATACATAGTCTATAAAAATAACCACCTATTCTAGTTTTATTCTTTTTCTGGATAACACATGCTCACTATTTAAGTCCTGCATGCACAGTATTGGTGCACAGACACTTAATTCCCTGTCTGACCACTGCAGCAATTCACAAACTACCTTTCAGTGCAATTCAAAGTGCAAAACACCTTCTTTGTATTTGGGCTACTTCTGCTTCAGCTGTCAGGAACACTTCCTTGGCTTCAGTAGGATACATATAGTATCACTCCAGACGGAGTCAACTTTGAAGATTGTAGAGAATATAAGGTAGTTTTTTATGCCTTTGCTAAAGGATGGTTCCTTGTAGCTAGTGATGACCTGAGGAAGTACTGGATGCATTTATTTGTATTTTTCAGGTGGGTTCTTGGGATAGAGGAGAAACAAGAGGGTGTCAGAAATAAGGTACAGATGAGAAAGGGGCCATGGAATGAACATATTAATGCTGTTCCAGCTACTGGTATAAACCGACCTTCATCACTGCTACAGGATGAAGTTTATGGCATTCTGTAAGGCGTCCCAGTAGACTTTTCTAGACTCCTGCTTAAGATCTGAGTCCTCTTAGAAAAGTCCTTATCAAGGGCCGAATGTGACCTGCTCTACTTATTCAAACCACCTCACATCTGTGAAAGGGGAAGCAGAGTTTAGGCTGCGCTTAACTGAGAAAAAGGTGGTAGTTGATTTCCTTCTAGACAGAGCACAGCCTGGACACATTTTTTGCTTGCGTCAGAACTGCTTGAGAAACATTGTAACATTTAATTTTAAATGAAACTTCTTCAGGGCAGAAATCCACTACCTCCCAGCGTTTTTGAAAGCAACACTTATTCAACACACTTGTGCCACTAATCTAGTGGCAGAGTGAGTTGGAAATGCAGCTTAGCAGGGCTGGGTCAGTCTTTACCTTGCCCTTTTCAAACAGAGGTTACACCTCTACGCTTCAAAGGTTGTCACAGTTGTAAATACGGGCTACAGCACTAAAGGAATCACTTCAGTCTCCAATTTCAACACTTGAACTCATGGGAAAGCGTTAAGAAATATGTTTATCATATCTACCATAATCTATCAAACTCTGCTTTCAAAGGAAAATTCTCATTGTTGTTGATGGCATTGCAAGGCTAAAACTGGAGGCATTCTTTTAGTCATTAACTTTTTTTGCCCCCAAAGTTAAACATTTAAATTAGTATTTCTGTATTCATGGCAGTGACAGGTGCTAAGCTTGAGAACAGTGGCTACTTTTGACAGCCAGCATGGGGACACAGCCTCAGAAATCATTCAATGACTAAGTGTCCTGGTGCAGAGTGAGCTAAAGAGGGGATTTACTGTTTAAACATTAAACATGTTGCTTAGCTATTAAACAATTAGATTGTTCTAAGCCTTAAGAGAAGGAGACCAGTCTGTCATCTCGAATTCTAGGTTTCCAGCAAATATGCCCAACAATTTAATTTTTCAGTGATACCCAGACCTCCTGAAACACAAGTAGTAAAAGGAAAAACAGTACAACCACTCTCTGGGCACCCACTCTTGATTTTGCCTGTCTTATAAACAAAAGGGCACTTTACTTTGAAGTAACAGCAGAAATTAACTTCATGGGTTATTAGTCTTCCTGGGTTATATATGTCCCTCTGGAGCAAGAAACATCACTTAGCCCTCCCACAGTAGTTCATGGCAGGTCCCTTTTTTGTTCTTTGGAATGATATTTAGTTCTGATGCCCTGCGGTGCTGCTAAAACCTCTCTGTTATTTGCTATGAGGCACAAAAGGCTCTCCCAGAACTTCCAGGCTGAATCTGCTAGAGATGCTTACTCATGGTGAGCAGAGTGCAGTGTACACACCTGCTGGCTGGGAAAAGCCTTAGGAAAAGTCTTTAGGAGAGTGTTCACATGGGTGCAATTACTCTGATACCCAGATTAGTCCTGGCTTTGGGGAGGTGGTTTCCTGTAACCCACAGAGGCAGTAACACACTTCACACTGGAATAACTGTGGTGCTGTGACTGGTGCTGAGTGTGGCCCAAGGAAACCCCAGAAAAGCAGAGTTCATCACTCTGAATTCAGCACTTCATTTATGGGGCTGCTTTTGAAGATTAAAAAAATAGTTATGCTCCTTCCCTCATGTTCTGCATCTACAGCTGGGCAACCTGCTGCTTCTGCCACTCCTGGAATCCTGGAATATTAAGTGGCTGCTGGTACCGGTTCCCTTTCTCAACTCTTTTCAATCAAAAAAACAAGTTGTGCAGACACAACAGTTAACATAGTAAGGGCCTTAAAATGGCTAACCAAAGTTCAGACCTGCACAGCTAAATTGCTGCCATTAAAGTGCCCATATGAGCAAGGTATAATACCTCTGGTGGACCTGGTTTATGGGGGCAGTTGCTAAGCAGTCCTGGAAAAGGCTGTGGAAAAACACATCCTCAATGGACTATTGATTTCAGATAATAAATCACTTGATAGTTGAGGTTTTCATTCACTAATTAATGGATTTAGAGACAGAGTTATTCAGCCAAGGCCCTGATGACACAGTCCTTATAAAAAAGCCTAACCCCTAATGGAATAGATTTTGAGAAATGATTGTTAACTTAATGCATGTAGGTGAGTGACCAGCCCCCCTCCCAAAGAAAACCACTCTCAGTCAAGCATGTTTGTATTTTATAATCCTTAATTCTTCAGTGAGGCTACTTCTAAATAAGTAAAAATAATCTATGTACCCCCTATGGTGTCTGTTTTCACTTAACTCTTGGAACACCATGGTTGCATGTACTACAGGCACAGGGTTTCCTTGTGTTATTGTGATTCCCACACAGCTGCAGATGTCAAGATGAACCATCTCTTTGCCTGATAGAGCCCAGAAACTTCCTTCCTTTTTCTAATGGAAAACAAGATTTTTAAACAAATTTATTTTAGTAACACGCTTCTGTATTTCAGCAAGGTAGTCTGTCTTTAAGTCTCCCGTGCTTTAGGGGAAAATACTTTTGGGGAAAACTGGAAAAAGTCTTTGGCTGCTTTGGAGAACTTACTAGGAAGAACGGTGAAATTTATGCTTTTCTACTGAGCTAGGAACACAGATTTTACAATATTGCTATATGGGCTGTTTCAGGGAAAATTTAAGAAATATGAGAGAGTAAGCTTCTCTGCACAGGGTTAATTTCCATCAAAATAAAGCATCAGCAATAGAATGTAACTTTTTTTTTTATTTGCTGAAAATATCTGTAAAAGAAGAACAGCAATGAATATTACGGACAATTATTTATTAATATATTTATGACTTTCCCCCAACCAGTTTGTTTTTTTGATCATACTTACTAGAGAACGCCTATAAAATTTCTTGTAGGAGATCCAGTTACTGAAATAGTAGCAGTGACATTTTCCAGAAATGATTTCTTGATGACAAAGACAGGTCAGAAAATCAAGTATGAAAATATGACTCAATGATTTTTAGGGAATCCCTAAAATATGGAGCTAAATTCATGACACAGTGAAAAGTCTCATTTTTTTTTTCAAATTACCTTTTTTTTTTCTTTTAATAGTGAAAGCAAATTTTTTGTAATAGCAATAAATTGATCTTTCCTACTATAAAGATAAAGCTGGATTAATAATCACAGACAGCATACAACCCCATAACTCAAAGCCATGCTTACAATAAGAAAGTCCCAGTGCCTACTCCAATAAAAGTAAAACTGAACTGTCCAAACACCTGTATGAATCACTTAAACTACTGCAAACTTGTGCAGTGTGTCTGCAAATGCCTCCCTTTCCCAAACAGCACTCTGTGGGTACCCTGGGCAGTCCCTTTCTCTGCTAGCAATTTCCAGTAGTAATCAATAAATGGATTAAAAGGTAAACAAAGTGAATCATGTGAATTAGCATCTTGATGTATGAAATAACATGCACTTTGTCACGTGAAATGCTGTTAGCACTGTATCTGGTGAAACAGACAATGCCTGGGAGCAGAATTAGAGAGATGAAAGTGCACCGGGCGCAGATGGCACGGCACGGCGCGGGCAGTGAGGCAGCGGTGGGGGCACTGCGGGAAGGTCCTCTATGGATCAGCTGGAATCAGGCAAGTGCGGCGTACGTGCTTTCTGTTTGTGCTGTCATTGAAATGGTGCGGAGCGACCCGACAGAAAATTGTTCTGAAGTGGAAGCAGATGCATTGAGCTGTCAGGCGCAGAGCCATGACGAGACACCACGGCGCCAGGAACACACCTTCACGTCTCCTCTATAGCTCTCCCTGACCCCCCTCCCTTCCCTTTTTGGGCAGCATTGAAGCTCAGGGATATTTTTCTCTGTATGGTGAGGTCCCCAGCCATGGCTTCAGGAGGAGCTGCTTCTCACACAGATACCCGAAGGGCTGGGCACAGTGCGAGGGGCGGTGGAGTGGAGTGAAGCTGCTGCTGCTGTCTCATAGAGCCTGTCTGGGTGAAGCAGAGATAATACCAATATCATACCCCATTCTGCTGTCTGAGGCAAAGCTCTGCCTCGATTCGAAGACCTTCCACCCGTGGTGAAACCCTCAGTATCTGTGGAACCAGGGCTGGTGGCAATGAAAAGCGGCATATGTCAAAATAGTGACAGAATCTTCAAAAGCACTTCAGTACCTTATACCATGCTGAGCTTCACTGCATCTCTTTCATCTAGGTCCAAAGTCAAATAGGGCCCACTCCCCTGCTGCGTCATTCTGTCCTGTAAAGGCAATTCCTATTCAAATGGTGGATATTCTCATCTGTACAATCCATCCATAAAATATGCTATTTTGGTGTAGTAATAGACTATCAACTCTAATAATTAATTTAAATTCCCATTTTCTTTACTCTCCCAGTGTTTTGGGGTCTGTGTCAACATGCTATTTCCCTTTTTATTACTGGCATGTAAGTCTTCAGCCTCAGGATTAATGACATCTTTCCCTCATTTCTTTTAATTCCCATTTACCAACTTCTCATTCTCTTAATACAAAAAGAAAGTTAGCCTATTAACCAGACCCACAGCAGTGTCAGAGCTAGAAGGATCTCTGTTGTGTGTGCCCTTTTATTTTTTGAGTGCAGGAGAGTAAGAGGTCAAATAATGGCAAGTATCTGGATGGTGCCCCAAGGAAGGGTCCATTTTCCCGTGTGTGGGCGAAACTTTGTGACTAAAAGCACATGACCTGGGAGCTGAAGCATCTCTCTGTCTCTGCCAGCATGCAGCAGCCGTGTTCTGTCATCCCTCACTGCCTGTAATGAACAGGGCAGCAGTGAGGAACATTTTCCATGACAAGGGACCTTCCTCCACTTTTGTACGACTCAGTCTTTTCCCACTCAAAATCCTCCTTCCCCTCTTATGGCAAAGTGAAATTCCTCAGCCCGTTCACAAATTTCCAAATGTTGGTCTGGTGGCTGGTGGACCTGCAGGGCTGTTGCACAATGGCTCAGTTCCCTGCTCTGCAGTGTATTTTGGCTGTGTTATTGAATGGGGGTATGAATTCCAGCACAGATAAGAATTATGAGGTGATATTAGAGAAAAGGGTCGATGGGACAGCTTGCTCTTGCCAATGCTTTTCATTGACACTACTGATTATAAGTCTCAGTTCAGTGCAGCATCCTGCAGGTAGGTAACTAGAAGGGATCCTAGGAGAGCAGGTATTGACACTTTCATAACTGCATTTTTCAGAAAGGTTTTCTTCATCTGCAGAAAAAGTCATAAAATGAGACATGAAAGTACTATTACAGGTCTTATCATTTTACACTGAATTAAATTCATTATTTATAATAAATAATGTTATCTGCTTCACCTGAGGGTTAGACTTTTCTTCTTATCGATGGTCTGACTGCGACAAGGAGATTCAAAATTAAAGACCATTTTCTTTTTGTATTCCTTTTCCATATAAAGGAAATGTCCTTAGAATTGGCAATATTTACGTGTTTTTCTTATTTCAGAAAATCTAATAAAACAAATAAAATAGGATATGAAGTTATTGCATCGTGCTAGAGAGCTAGATGCTGTATGTAATGGTTTGATATTAAAACATGTTTTCTGGCCTGAATTGTAGATAAATAATGAACAAGTTTTTATTAACAGTATGTCTTAAAATTTGTCATTAAAACCACAGGCTTAGTGCCCTTATTTCAGGTTCTGAAGGTAAATGATAACTACAGATATTCAGCTAATTCATTCTGAACTTTAACACCCTACAGAAACAGTAGCCACTGATAAATGTGTGAAAAAAATAACTCCCACTTCCTGCTTTAGTTTTATTGGAAGTCAAGAAAGACATGCTTTGCTATAGAGGCATGCAGAATGGTGCATGCACTCTAAAGATTTTATGAGTTTGAGCTTTGGAATACTGTCTTACTCATAAGTGGTGAAGTCATGAGTAAATCACGGATGAGATTCCATTATTTCAGGAAACAGAGAAACCTAGTGCTCAGCAGTATCTGATGGAATCAGATCCCAGTGCCTTCAGAAACAGGATTTTGCCAATCACATGTTCAATATCTGCAACACACACTCGCACATACATAAATATATTATCAGTCACATATATATCTATATATACACATATATGACAATATATGTCTGAACAATCATATGTGCTTATACAATGTGGACTTTTAACTGCCTGAATTAATAGAATACACATCTCTTAATTAACAGAAATGGGATTGTGCCTATCACATGCTTGAGAGGCAGAAACATATAGACAATATACTATATATTATTTTATATATTAAAGATAAAATATACTATAGAACTAAATGTCATAGAATATAAAATATCTATATTCTATTACATGGATATACATATATATGAACCGACATACATACATGTATACAGTGTGTGGTCTTTTAACTCTCCAAATTAACAGAGCTTTACTCTTAATTAGTGTGAACAGAATGCTGTCATTCGTATATGTGGTAGAAGCACCTTTTCTGTATTTGGTAATGGCAAAATACATATATTCATACACACATATAGGTATGTAAAAATGACTTCATTCATATATATACGTATACATATAAACATTCGTATGCACATATATATATATACGTGTATATACATATACGTGTATATACATATATATATGTATATACACGTATATATATATATATAAATATTTACACGTATGTGTATAGATGTGCATGCATACATATAAAGTCCCTAAATTGCCTTTAGATATATATATATAGACACTGTATATATATCTACAGGCGTACCCATATAGAGTGTGTTAGCACCTAAAATTAGTTTATATAAATATGTATGTACGTGTATTTAAATGACTGTTACACGTCTCTCTTAGAGTGATCTGCAGTTAAAGGAACGCTGCCCGGCGCTGCCTACACCGGTGCAGCCCCGTTCATCCCCGCCGTGCTGAGGGGCAGGAGCTGGTCCCGGGGTGCCCG
>VZRO01006067.1:460916-507809 GCA_013397915.1 Daphoenositta chrysoptera
CGCCGCTCCCGGGCTGCCGCGCACGGCCGGGCTGGGGCGGTCCGCGCCCGGCGCCGGGGGCGCGGGGCGGACGGACGGACGGACGGACGGACGGGGCTGATGCTCCCTCGCGGAGCGGGATGCCCGGGCGGGATTTGGCTGGCAGAAGTCGGGGTTCTCTCAGTTAGTAAAGGTGCGGAGGAGAAAAGAGACGAGTAAACGCCGGGCTACGAGGACCGTAAAACCCGGAGTTCACCCGGTGCATGACTGACTTTTTCTTGATCGCTCTGCTGTCATTTGAGCACGGTCTTCTTTTTCTTAAAATAACGCCGGATATAATGACAGTCTCCAAACAGCACAACGGATCGATGAAAAGCAAATATTTATGAGAGTAGAGTATGCCTCCTCTTTACTCTGCTTTTCCACCATTCACTTACGTCCCGAGAAAGATATAAAAGACAGCACTCTAAGAGTAAGGAAGGCCACCTCTTCCCTCACGTGGAAAACATTTGCATTGCATAGTTTCACTGAGTTTTGTGCAGCTTAAATGTCATGTTTTTAGTTAGCTTTTATGTCCCAAATAGAGAAATAAGTACAGCATAATAATCTAAAGAATGTCAGGTAATGGTGTGCTAGATAGCTGTTTAAAATCCAGTAAATCTCTCTGAGTTATGACCTTTGTATCTTCTGACTTAGAAGATAATGTAAGGAATAAGCTCTGGGAACATAATAAGTAAGTTTACCCACAATACATTTGTTTCATTCAGAACTCTGACTTTGAAGCACAGATTACCATAAAAAATACAATCATGTTCTGATAAAAAATTTTGTCAAAGTTAAAACTTTTAACCTCTGCTTGTGACATTTAAATAGACTGTCACAATTTGGTTAGTGATCAGGTAATTAGGATTCTGAAAAACCAAAAATTTGTACTCACCTCCTTCCATGGCTAACCTTGTAGTTGGGGGCCTGATCCTTGACCCAGGTAACTTGGTCTGCCATCATTACTTCCTGCAAAAATTGTGCTTGTTGCAGCCTTTAAGCAGGCATGCATCCTGATGCATATATCTTAATGCATTAAAAATACATGCTTAGTCTTAAGTATGCACTTAGGTGTTTGCAGAATCAGGACAGAGTTCAAATATGATATACTCAAATATATCATGAACTGTAATAACCAGAAAATAAGGAGTCTGGTAGAGAATTTAGCCTGTTGAGTTCTGAAAATTGCTCTGGCTTCTGAGTTTAGATAAAGCAAAAACTCTTGAATAAGCTAAAACTATTGAAAAAGTTTCTGTTTTATTAAAGGTTTTTATTAAAAGGGAAGCCATTTGAAACATGTAAATACACATACAGATAAAATAATATGTAATTTCTGTAAGACTATACATTCTCACTATCATGATATTTTGCCGGTGCATAGGCATCTAAAAAGTTAAAACAAAAAAAAAAGTTGCCTGACTACTTTAATTTTCCAGTGTGACTCTAGTAAGTAAGCAAGCAAACAGCACAGGTGAAGAAAAACGCACCTAATTTTAAAATCCTTTCAGTTACACCAAATGAAAGCAAGTGTGGCTAATCTAGGGCACGCTGTTGTCAGTGCGTGTGCGCGGAGCAATGAGGGCCAGATCCAGGAGCGGCCCTAGGTGTGGCAGTGCTCAGCTTCACCACACCTATCTGCAGGCGCCCTGACTCCGGGACTGGAATTAGGAACATCCAGTTCTTGCTCCTGGAGCTCTGTCTGTGCTTCCTTATCCTGTGAGTGCATCAGGTAAACCTTCCCAGGTCAGGCTCCCATCGCTCCTAAGTCACATTCCACGTTGAATTTTCATTGGTTTGTGCCTCCTTTTCTATTGAAGGTAGCCCAGACAGGCAGTTTCAAACTGCCTAGATACCTAGATGATGCTCTGCCATGTCCTACTGGTTACTAGGAGTGAGCCATGTGTCTTGATTCAAAAGGATGGAGATGGGTTTCCCAGCCCCTCTCGCTGCCTGTAGCCCTAGGAGTGGCCCTCTGAGAGAGGAGCTTCTCTGATGCATTCCTCTCCTCATCGTGTCCTGCTGGGCAGTACAGGCATCTTGCCCCTGACATGCCAGGCGGCATGAAATCCACCTCGAGACTCCTGCACTGCCCAGGAAACTTCGGTGCTTAATCTGGCATCACAAATTCCTTTCTGGGGCTAGGCACTGAATGCTTACGCTTGGCACTGCTGAGTATCAAACCTTTATGAACAGATCACTAAGGTCTTTTCAGCTGTGAGGAGCTCAGAAGATAGGGTCCTGTGTACTAACAGCTCTCTCAGCGGGTGAAAGATCCCAAAGAAAACTCAACTGCAGCACCCAGTTATGGGTCTTTCAACAAATATGTTTTCACAGAAGTGCAGTTTCACCAGAGCTGAAATGTTCCAGCATTTGCTAGTTTTTATAGGGAATTAACCTGAAAGGTTTGTCTGATCCTGCCTGTGATCATGTCACTGTAAGCTTGGTTTAGAGGGAGCAAGAAAGACAGCATAAGAAAGGAAAACCTGAGGCTGTCAAACAGGACTTGAACATTTTGACAAGGTACATTTTGATGAAGACATTAGCAACGTGGTGCGTTTTATTCCAGTATAGGATATGAGCACAATTTGAAATCTAAGAAATTGCCTTGAATGAAATTATTTTATATCTACCTCTACTTATTTCTTATTTTGTGTGTTGATACCAGAGGTGCACTACTCACATGCTGATGGACTCCATGAGTATATTAGATGGGACCATTGCACCTGAATATGCTGGAGTTTCTAAGCAGTGAGATCCAGTTTTACTTAATCCCCAGTTTTACTTAATTTTTATGCTACTAAACCTACAACATGTTGTGTAACTGATCCAGCTTTGCATTACTTTTTTGTTTAACCACAAATGCACACGAGGTGTTTCTTCTGACAGTTGAGCTGATACCCTTCCAACCCCACTCTCCTGAAAGAAAGTTTAAGCTGTTCAGAGGTACTCATCTCAGTGGCATTTCCATTATCAAAAAGCACTGGAATTCACCCAAAAAAGAAGGCAACTGGGATTCTAAGGACTTTTAGCGTGAAACATACTGAACTTGCACTTTAGGCAAGTGTCCTTCTGCCATTTTTGCCGTGGTATATGGAAGATGTTTACTCAATAAACATCATCCATGCTCTTGAAGCTGAGTCACTGCGTAATCTGAAGCCCAAGAACAGGGTCAGAGGAGAAGAAAGTAGCTGTAGTCCTGCATTCAGTGTGAAAGTCTGAGTATTTCTGTACTGCTCCTGGGGTGCTCCTGACACTGTGGCTGTGAATCCATCACAGCAGGGAAGATGTCCCTCATCCTGCAGGGCATCTGCTATGACTCAATGTGCACTGGATTCTAAATCCTAGCTCTCTGCCCTCAAATCAGGAACCACAGCCTGTCCCTGATCACCCTTGAATACTTTTCATGTAGGCGGGAAGTCTTACAGGAGTTTTGATGCTGTTTACATGAATAAAAAGCATGTTTAACTTAGTGGGAGTCTTTCCATTACCTTTAAGAATGAGGTGGAATACCAAATCTCTGAGAGGCTATGAACTTTCCAGAGTGATTTGTAAAGAAGAAAAGATTTTAATTTTTTTTGTTCACAGTAGACATTTCATTGCCATTGCATTACAACTGGTTGGGATTTTTTTTTGTTTTCATGAATAGCTGCATTTACAAAGTTTCCCTCCTCTTGAATTTTTATTGAGGAAATGATTTAAAATTTACTTTTGAAGGGTTTAAAAAAGCTTTTGGCAAAACCGACTTACTCAGCGCAAACTTCCTGACCATTGAGTTGGAATTCTGTTTCTGTCATTGCAGAAACTAAGATAAATCATAAAATGTTTATATGGAAGCAGCTGAAAGGTGAAGAGTCAAGTCTCCAATTGTGAATTCTTGATTTCTCCAGGATCATTACCTGTTCTGCCAATATAGGACATTGGTGATTCTGGTTTTGAAGAATGGCAATGAATTTGGCAGTCCTTCTAATAAGTCACAAAGGCTGTGTTTCTAATTATTTAAAGCACTCTGTGCTCATTCAAAAAGGAAAAAAAAAATGCAGCTTGAGCTACTTTCTTTTAAAAATAGCTTTAATAGTTACAGAATATATAAGTAAAAAGTCCGTAGATTAAAACAGCTTTCCTCTTGCTCCTTCTTAACAATTTTTTTTTCCTAATTATAAGTTCAGGCTTTCTTTTAACTGGAAAAAAAATCCATGGTGTAAGGAGAATCAACAAAATAGGTGTTACAAGATACATAACCCCAAAATTGGGAAACTGGATGTAAACTATACTAAGATTGCAATAGTTTAACTGTTTCAACTACAGGTGTGATTTTTACTGAAATAGTTTTACTGAAATAGACGCCCGTTATTACCACACCCAGTGTTTCCGTGCAGCTCTCATTTAAAATAATTTAAATGCTTTTTAGTTAGGCAGGGATTGTGGGATCTTGTGGGTGTGGATCAATTTCTATATAATTATGTGGGCCAAATATAGATAAGGAGGAGTCTGGAAAAGATTGGCATCGCTGGGACCTGGAATGTGACCTTGGTGCTTAAGGTTGATCATTCCATTAGATTGGCCAGAGTAAGTTCCTTCAAAACTTTTCCCATTCATTACCAGAATTATCCTTACAACAGTGAATTCTGTAAGTAATTGGAATCTTTAAATCAAAACTGCATGGCTTTGAGAGTTTTGGAAGGCTAAGTAACATTCAACTGCTAAGTCCTCATTCAGAACCTTTTAAAATTAAATCCTTCAGTACTTAGCACAGATTTTTATAAGAGAATCCTGACTCTACCACCATTCATATGATACAGAAGAATGAACATAATAATGCAGGCTACAACTTTTTGCCACTTCATGGAAAACATGTTGATTCTTGTGAAATACAATTTGGAGGCTTCACTAAAAATAACAATTGTATCTGTAAATGCTTCCTCCTGGTTGTAGGGGAAGTGATCATGGGTGACTAGGTGCAGCTTACACGTACTAGTTCCCCTCATTAGCTTTGAGATTCTAAAAGTAAAAACTGAAATTAATGTACTCTTTAAGCTCCTTTGTGAAGCTATCCAGAGAGTAAGCAGTGGTTAGTATGATTTGTATTTCTCTATCTAGATGTAATTTGCCCTAGAGAAGTGTTTGGATTGTGTTTCTGGAGGATTCCGCATTAAAAAAAATTACCCCACAGTTTCACAGGGAACCCTTGCACACAGTTGCTCCATCCAGCCTAGCTGTTAAGTGGAATGTCTAGCTGTTAGTTTGTCTCTCCACCAAATCAACGGAATTAACTATGCTAGCCAACATACTTGCTTTGACCCATCATGGATGTCCAGTTCAGTCTTCGCAATGAAAATGAAATTGCCCTGCAATCGCTGTTTGTTTAGTATAGAAATGAACGTAACAGAATCCAGAATAATCTTATGGATTCTGTACAAGTAACCATTTCCCTTTCTTGTGTTTGGATTTCCTTTGAAGGCTTTCATCTCTATCACAAGTTGCCCTCAATAGTACCTGAAAGCTGTCTCCTTATTCTGGTTGGATTGCTTCTTGGTGGGATTATTTTTGGAGCAGAGGAGAAGTCCCCACCTGTAATGAACAGTGATGTGTTTTTCTTGTATCTGTTACCACCTATTGTACTCGACGCTGGATATTTTATGCCAACTCGTCTGTTCTTTGAGAATTTTGGTACCATATTCTGGTATGCTGTGGTGGGCACGCTCTGGAATGCCATCGGCATTGGGATTTCCCTTTATGGAATTTGCCAGATCAGTGCATTTGGTTTGACTGATATCACTTTGCTGCAGAATTTGCTCTTTGGCAGCCTCATTTCAGCTGTGGATCCCGTGGCGGTGTTAGCCGTCTTTGAAAATATCCATGTCAATGAGCAGCTTTATATCCTGGTGTTTGGAGAGTCTTTGCTGAATGATGCTATAACTGTGGTAAGTTACTTGATAAATGATTAATTGATAAAAGTGATGAATGATTGTTTACATGCCACTCCATTGTATCTCTTTGTATCTGCTTATTACAGTTTGCTAATAGATGGAAGTCAAGGAGTGCTAATGTGTCTATCTAATTCTTTAAACTTTAGGTTTAGAAACCACAGTGGTCTTACTATGTGAGAGCAATGGTAGCATATTTACTGTAGGGATTTTACTACCTGTTCACTCTAGTTTCTGTTACTTCTGTAATCTGAAACTGTAGGTTTTCCTCACCTGCAGAAATGTTGTTGGGTAGGAAAGGGAAAGGGCCAGCGTGGGGTGTCACAGTGTGTTAATGGGGAGGATGGCAAATCATGGAGGTGGTACAGGACTTGCTGAGGTTAACTTTTTGCATATGCCCATCCACTTGGAACTGCCCTGAAACCACCAATACATATATCCCAGGCTACAGATAAGACAGCCACCTGGAGGCAGTAATTTCTAATCATTAACTAGCTGAACTGGGGTTGTGGTGCTGACCTGAGGACAGCAATCTGCAAATTCCATTATGCCCCCCCAGTGTCCCTCATTTGTGCCTGATGACGCTGTGTCTGGGGCATTACTCCCATTTATCCATGCCCTTGAAATCCTGCCCATTCCAACAATGTCTTAGCATGCTTTCTGTTTTGTGAGACATAAAAGTCCGGTTTTTCATATGCTAGAAGGATCAGAAAGATTAATGAATTGGGTCTGCACTTTCCTGTCTCTGTCCCTGGCTTCTTATTTCTGTCCCATTCTATGCACAATTGTCCTTCTGTTTTCCCCTTTTCTTGGACTTTGCCTCACCTGTTTTTCCCTTTTGTTGGACTTTTCCTCACGTGTGTAACACGTATATGTCATCAATTATTCTGAGCCTTGGTATTGATAAATTCTTGTGTGTCTGTGGGAATACTGTATTATTTTTTCACTTACACTGCATGCTTTACCTGAATCTGTTGCTATCCAGTCAGCTGAATTGCATCTCCTCTTATGGGCTTGCCTTAAAGCCTAGCTTTTCTCATTAGCTCAGAGCTGGAACTGCCTGACAATGCTAAACTGGTATTTAAGCCAGTCCTGTAAATAAATAGGTGTACATACTGAGTTTCAAAAGGCTTAGCAGTTCAGCCATGGCTGGGTCTGTCTCTAGTCACTCTTAATGGCCACTTGTGCAATGATGTCTCTTCATACAAGACTTTTTTCTAGGGGAAAAGGATCTGGTTATTTAAAACTTGTTTGGTTATTTTTCCAACCAAAACCACTTTTTTTCAATCACAAAGTCAGCCACCAGAGCAGCAGTAAATACAGCATAATTTGCTAGGAAAACTCCACATCCTGATCACTGGAATATTCATATATGCTATTTCCTAAAAGCAAATTTCTCCAAACCAGCGTTTTTGTAGGGGCTGGCAGGGCAATTTAATGTGTAGCTTTCCTGTAGTCATCATTATTGCCTTCTCTGGAGCTTTCCTTATGGCCTACATCCCCAGATGCCCTAAGAGAGGGAAGATAATCTGAGGGATCTGTAGGGACAGTCCAGTAATGCACTGGCCTTACATATATTTATGAAGGAGTGAAAGGAATGTAAAGTACCTTTGGTCTTACTTCCTGTCGCTTAAAGGTAGCACTTGGACAGAGATCAAGTTGTTTCCACATGCACAGAATTGGTCTGCTAATGGTTCCTTGTTATGTTTTTGCACACCTGCAATCAGGTGATTATGCCTAAAATGTGACCCAGGCCGTCACGCAGATTCCTGGGGCTGCCCTTAGAGGACCTTTCCTTCCCTGCCCTCAGCAGATGCCGCTGGAGCAGCCCTTGCTGGGCTCTCAGCCACGTTCTCCGAGGAGGTGATGTTATGTGCTCTCCCTTCCTCTGCCCCTCTCTTACAGGGGGAGCTGATAAAACCCGCAACCCGCAGAGCTCAACCTTTCTGCTTTCATCTGCTGGAGCCCTTGAGTCCCACCTGCCCTGGCAGGGCCTGCAGTGGGATGTGGGGATGAAGTAGGAAGGGAGTTGAGTGCAGGTTGGCCATCCATGGAAGCTGCCTAAATCTTGTGGCCACTGCAGTATCAAAAAACCTGGGGCTACGCAGATAGGCCATGCAAAACAGAGTGGCTTTATTAAATGTGCTTTTATTAGAATAGCAGTGTCATCTATGCTTTCCTTTTCAGAGAATGTGCTATCACACCTCCATCTTGTATACAAAGAAAGGTGTGTTTTCTCAGGAATATCAGTTCTGCTCCATTTTTCAGGTGGTCTTTCATGCCTAATAGTTTTTGCCATGTCTGTGCATTTAAATGTTCCTTTTCCCCCGCTGGTGGAATTTTAAAGGTTGAATTTGGCAGAGGACAATGTTTGACAATTGGATTCTTGATCAGAGTTGGTGCTGTACCAAAAAACTGTCATACATAACTAGCAAGGTGATATTAAATGGTAAGATCACAGCTGAGTGTTAGCAGTTCAAACTCCACTTCTGGGCTTAAAGTCAGAAAGGAGGAGACAGTGTCATTATAATAATATTATTCCCATGTTAGAAAACATTATAGCAGTACTCTGTATTCTTCCTTGGCTGACAACATTATTTTAGAGTGCTTTAAAGTAATTTTAGAATTAAAAACTTAATAACTGAGATCTGATGAAAATAAGCAATTAGTGTTTCAGAGATACTCTGAGACAAGATTAAAGAGTGATCAGTGACTAATGTTGCTTGATGTGACCTTCAGTGACTTCAGCTGAAGGCTACTGAGTTAATACAAATCTTGAACTTCAAAAAATTCCCCTGTTCTCATACCAAATGCATTAAAAGTGTGACCAGAGTTGGTGTTAAATGCACCTGGAAATTTAGAGAAAGATCAGTAAAACTGAACTGCTGTAGAGTAAAAGGGAAGCAAACCTGATTTTGATGTCATTTGCAGCAGTGTAAATAAACAATGGGAATGAGATTAAAATAATGTTCATGACATTCCATAGTCATAGCTGCTGCTTTTACCATGTCTGAGGTACAAAGGAGAAAAGTGCTTTTCTTCTTTCAAATAACTTGTGGCATTAGACTTGAGATTTATGAGGATGTCTCCTGTGGAACTGCAGTCTCCGTTCTATTTGCAGGGTGAATATTTTGCTCTGAAGATAAGGTGATGTTATGGAAAGGCTCAGGTAGATAAAATTCTCTGCTTCTTTACATGAACCTTGCAGTTCTCTTGCTTTGGAGGTTAGCCTTGTATATATTTATATAGTTACTTTTTAAAATGTAAAAAATACTATTTAAAACTCCAATTAAAGAAAATAATTCGCTTCCCTAATATGTTCCAAGACAGTGTTCTGCCAGGTCAAATTCAGTAGGTGTCTTAGAGAAAAACACAACTCTGGGATTGTCCCAAGTTTCAAGAAGTGACTTGGGGAAACTCCTTGCACTCAACACAAGTCAACAGTATTTTTCAGTCTGTGATTCAAGGAGTCCTGGGAGTCTTTGGAAGGAGAGGACCTTGTAAAGTGAGCAGCAAAGGCACTCCTACTGTCAGTAGGTTTAATTCTGGTATACTTCTCTCCATGCAAATCCATAAGGTCTGCAAATCAAAACAGGTGGAAAAACTGTGGAGCCTATGACATTGTTTTCCTGTCCTGCACAGTACATAGTAACAAGGGATGGGGCAAAAAGGCTGGGAGTCTGCCTCAGAGCAGCAAGGGGCTTGTCCAGAAGAAAAAGGAGACTTCTCCCAAGTAGACTCATCCTGAGAGCATCACTGTTATCAAATAAATAGATCATGATCCTGCTCTTATTGTATTTGCTGCTTTGTAATGAAAATTATTGGTAACCATTCTAGGTTTTATTTAACCTTCTATTTTCATGCTTGCTCTGGAATATATTTTTTCTTTTCCGTTTCAGTTCTTTCCTTTCACTTAGCCCTAACGACCCATAATAAGCCATGTCTTTGCATTAAACCCTTAGTTCTGTAAGACCTGTCCAGTTTTGACTAAGAAGTGCTGAACAACTTATGTTCTGTCCTGTGAGAGAGAACAAGACTGCAAACATCAGAAATCCTTCCACAGCCACTACTCAAACACCTACTTTGTTGTCACAATGCAAGTGCTGATAAAGCATTGTTCTCCCAAATAGCATTCCCGATAGAGAAACCTGTTTGGTTTACTAAGAAGTCCAGAAAGCAAGCAGAGGCTTAACTCCTGAAAGCTGTCTAAGATGACTGCTCTTCACTGGCTTAGCCTGTGAACCCACTGTGATAGGAATAGGAGCCTGTGACCAAGGTTAGCTCTGTGCAAGGGGACAGTGTAGCCATCCTGGTTCTGCAGGGCTGGGAGCATACAGGCAGCACCAGGGAATGGTTAAATCTCCCAGGTGAGTCTGCAGATGGGGCAACCCTTTAAAGTTTCTTTAAGAGTAACTTATTCCATTGTTTTCTGTTTTGGAGAAACTAAAATACTGGATATTAGAGAAATGTGGACTTTAGATTGTACTGTTTCCTGTATAAAACAAAAAGGGTCTCTGGCTAAGAAAATGTGATAATCCCATTGACCTAGTTTGTTTTGGAGGATGGTTATAAACACTTTGAAAATTAAACTGGGCAAACACATGGCAACAGGTTGTTTAATGGCAATGAAATCCAAATCTCTAGAAATACTTGATATTTTGAACAGTCTTTAAGCCATTGGATTCCTAATGGTCAATAATTTTCAGAAAGAGCACTGGCTTCATGAATACCATGTTTCTTTTACTCCTTGAGGTAGTCACTGTCTGTCCCCAGCCCCCCCTACACCCTCTCCTACTCCACCAGTTTAGATGAATCTGTGGTCTAGTTTAGTACTCTACCTCTCAGTGTCACGTAGATCAAACAGATTTGAAAATAACCCGATTTTTCACTGGTTACAAAACTGGTTGGGTTTTTTTTCTCCTTCTGTTTTATTTCTTTTAATCTGGGGAAAATCTGAAATTTGTGTAGACATTAGAAGCTCTGTAAATAAATGAAGAATTAGAGAAGAATTAGATAGATTTATGCTCCTGGCCCCCAGAGTGGCACGGGTTAAGAAATCTGTCCCATTTGCAAAAATGGGAGTAATTATATTTATCTGTCTTTTTTATCTCCCTGGTATGTATGGATGACAAATAATATGCCAGAGATAAATAACAGCATATCTAAAAAGCGAATTCAAGGTAGATAGAGAAATTCAAGTTCAACATTTAAGCAGAGGAACATAATGACATGAAGGGAAATTGAGAATAGTTCCAAAAGATAATGTGCTTTCTTTTTCCTCATAGGTCCTGTACAATTTGTTCAAGTCTTTCTGCCAGATGCGCACAATTAAGGTTATTGACATATTCGCTGGGATTGCTAACTTCTTTATAGTGGGGATCGGTGGAGTATTGATTGGAATCCTTTTGGGATTTGTAGCAGCCTTTACCACTCGTTTCACCCATAAAATCCGAGTGATTGAGCCACTCTTTGTCTTCCTGTACAGTTACTTGTCATACATAACAGCCGAAATGTTTCATCTCTCGGGCATCATGGCGTAAGTACCCAAACTTCAGTAATCATAGCATCCAAGTAAGAATGCCAAAGGAAATTGGAGAGAGGATCAGATTTTGCAAACCTTGCCATGTGGCATTGTTCCACAGTGCATGGCAGAGTTGCTGGCTTGAGGATTTCCGGCCTCTTCCCTCCCGCTTCCACCCCATTCTCTCAGCTTGCCACCACACCAGCTGTGTCACTAAAACTGCTCATGGCATCACATCATAAGCCGTGTCTTTCAAATGTTCCAAGTTAAAAATATTCACTTGTATTTTCAGTGGGCTTATTTTTAACCCAGGTCACTTTGGTGACCTGTGTCCTCATGTGACCCTTTAACTAGTCATAATGGCATGGGTGAGGAGTGGCCCATGGTGATGCAGGGGCAGTGGTGGCAGGGAGGGTGTGGGAGAGGTAGCAGGGAACTTCATGAGCTGGCTTCACTTTTGATGCCAATATGTTGTGAAACTCTTTAAAAGTTACTCATGTGAGCAGCTAGTAAGTACCATTCAATGAAGACAATGTATGTATCCTTAAGACAAACTCCTGCTGGATTACAGGCAAAATAAAGATTGGGTGAAAGTAAAATTTTCAGTCCTATGGTGATATAATCCTGTAGTTTAGTATCTTGATACATGTGCTTGTGTGTTACAATGTTCTCTGTATACATCGTTATGTATAAAATAATATTTTTCTTCCCACTTCCAACAGATAGAAATATTTTCACTTCTGGTTTTCCACTCCTGGTCTTCAGTAAAAAAAAAGCACAGCCTCTCTCTTCATTCTGTTTATACTGTAACAACTTCAACATTAGAAAGTGCCTTTATGACATTTGATATGCTTAAATGTTTTCCTCTGGTTCCAAGTAATATTTTTGAAGCCAACTTTCTTTAATGACTTTGTATTGTTCTGGTGGCAAATATGAGTCATTCAGGCATTAGGAGCAGAGCTTTTTGTGTAAGCTCAGATGTTACTGCTGAGTATCACTAATACTCGATAATACATCACCTGATTATTATCTTTTAGGCAAATGAAGCTAGGTTTAATATCATAGTCATGCCAGTGTAAGGTTTTCTGGGGCTGGGAAGTGATTTACAAGGAACTTACAGGTGATGATTTCAGTAGTAAAGAAATAGGAATATACCATGAAACAACAGGGGTTGGAACTTTAATGTAAGTAAAGAGCTAAAGATTGCCTGGGTTTCTTCCTCTGATATGAGCCTAAATAAAGCAACATATGCATCCACTTTGACCGAGTTCATAAATGTGCCATCTCTTTTCATAGCTTCTATTCATAGCATTTGTGTGGTTTCTAGTTTCCTCCACCTCTTAAGCCAAATGTCCTTGACATCCTATGATCAAATACTTAAAGGGTTTCTAAACCAAAAACGTGTGGCTAAACTGTACATGGAAAAAATTGTGGCAATGTTTATGAAAATACTGATTTGGACCTGCTACATCCAGGACACAACGGAAGGGGCATGGGGGGTCTGCTGGAGGGTCAGGGGACCCACCACATGCCAGTGCCTGCCACCAGCACACCAGTGCTTCCCACAGCACTGACAACCTATTCATTTTCGTTTGTGCAGTGGCCCCTGAATGGGTGCAGAACAGAAGAGGAAATTCAAATTATTTTTGCCCTCAAACATCATGATAGAAAATGAGTTATCTTTAAAATGTTCTGTCCATTTTTGGCTCTGAGCATACTCTGTAATAGCTGACAGAGCTGTGCACAGCAGTAACATCCTGGCTGAGATGGAAGGGCTCTCTGCTACCATGTAGGGTCTCAGCTGCTATAAGCCATAAAGCCTGTCCCCTTCCAGCAGTTCTGCTGAGAGCCTTGGAGCTCCTGCAATCTCTGCATCCCCTTGGAGTAAATCTACCCTGTTCTTTTCACATTTCATTGGCCTTTGAACTACAGAGAGTAATTTGCTCTGTGTCACAGTGCGAAAACACACACCAGTGTTGAGTTCTCTGTCGTTTTCTGCAGCAACTGACTCATTTAAGAATTGCTTGGGTCTGACTTAAAAGTCAGCCCTCCTTTGAGCATGTAGTTGGAGCAAATCACCTTGGAATGTCCCTTAGAACCGAGATTGTTTATTTATTATTTGCTTCTGTGGCCATTTACAGTTCTGCTTATGAGGAATAATTGTCTGGTCTCCCCTTTCTCACCCATATCCACGAGTCTGTTAAATTACTGTTTCCCACTTCTTTCATAACCGGGTTTATAAAGATACTCAGTGAGACCTTGTGGTTACATGCTGTACCATACTTTAGGGGAAGGACATGAGCAGGAACGTACAGTGTTACCAAATAAATAAGATACTCACACGGATTGCCTCATTCCTGGTCAAGTAGGAATTCACTGGCAGAGGAATAGAAAGGAATGAAAGGCACTTGTCCCTCTCCTGATAAGTTTGTGTACTCATTCTAAGGACAAATGATTCTTGAAATGTCCGTATATAACCCCTGCACCAGGTTACTTGGCTGAAATACTGAAGGGACTGAACCACGTCCCTGTGAGCTGCAGTGAGAAAATCTTCAGGAGAGGAAAGAGTTCCTACTGTAACTAGAGTTGGGTGTGAATGAGGATCACAGGTGTAAAACAGATGTGAATCTGAGCTTTATTTGCTTGCTTCCATTTCTAATTATAATGCTGCATTTTCTGCTTACTAATTTCTCATAAAGGCTGTGAAGCAGCAGAACTTTTAATATAGGTGGTTTGTTTTTTTTTTTTTTTGCAACAATGAATTAGCAGACTGAATGAAGCAAACATTGAAACTACTGTAAATTTAGTAGGTCAAGGAAACTTGAGGATTGAACCCAGTGGCCTAGTTTATTGCAGTCCTGACAGAAACAGTACTGTTTATACAGTGAGACTTTTATTCTTCAGAAGTACAGAATGTTGCAGGTTAATTGCAATGAAGTGCTTTTCCCTTCGCCTTCTTGACCAAGGCAACTACTCAGGTCACAGAACTGGAAGCCAGAATTATATATGTGGATGAGAAATGTAAAATAAAACACATCTAAGCTTTGGCTTTGATTATTGTGACAGTAAAAATTTAGTTTGTGAAGGACTTGTTTTAATAATGTACATAAAATCTTGCATAAAGACATTGATTTTATATTAAATTCTAACTCTGTATCTCCCCACAATTTTCAAATGAAAGAGACTTCAACATTTTTTCTAATGTAAAAAAATACTCTAAAGAGGTATCAGATTCAAAGTGAGCAGTGATTAGCTGTGGAATATTACTTACCTGAAGAGTAACAAATAATGTAAGTAATGCCTATTTGTTATAGCATTGAGCAACTCCTCAATTGCTTGACACTAATTGAATGAATGCAAAGTGTGACTGAAAATAAGAGTATTGTCCCTTTAAATTCTAGTGGTAAGCATGGTAGGTGTTTTAAGTTACAGCTTGCAAGGATTCTGATTAATCTGGTGACAGATTCTTATCAGACATCTATTTACAGGGACTCCATTACCTCAGGTTCCAAAAACAAACCATGTCCAGAGCACGTTTACCCACTCCCCATGCTGCAGGGTTTTCCTAAATTACTATAATCATGAAAACGATTTATTTTAAGAAGTTAATAAATAGTACCGCGTGTTTCGTTGTTCCTTTGATGCAGACCTGACAGTCCTAATGCGTCAGGGTACTAAGCTGCTGCTTTGGGACTCTGAAAAGACTAAGGGCCTAGAAATGGCTGTTTTGCAACCTGCCCACTGCCTTCTTGCTCTTTTGCATTTTCTGCCCCTGCACTTGCCAGCTCCACTGCGTGTGCCATCGTCTGGAGCAGCCGGGCTGTGTCAGATGAGTTACACTCGTGCAGATAAGCAGTGTACACACAGCAGAGCTGTCACGGCCCATGGCGTGGCCTGAGGCCTTTGTAGGTGTGTCAGTGCAGCCTGTGGCTTCTGAAGAGCTGGTTTGCCACTGAGTATGAGACTTTTGGAGGGTCAAAGTGTTGAGTAGGTTTGAGAAGATTTGCACATGTACTTTTGTGGTTGATCATCAGAACTATGTGCAAATTGAGGAACCTGGGAGTGTTTGAGAGCTTCTGGGCTTGAGTGTACGTCCTGCTTCTTGTCAGGAAAAAATCCATGCATGGCCCAGGTCCTCTCCCACTTTCTTCCTCAGGCACGTAAGTTTGTGGGATCTGTTGTAAGTCCCCAGTCTGGGAAACTGAAGATTGGAACAAGGAGGACAGCTGTGAAAAGCATCAGTTTGTCAGTACTGGCAAAAATTCAGGACCTCTGTAGTTCCAACCACATGCTCAAACTAGAAATGTCACCTTAACTACTGAGAGTATCAGGGAGAAAGCTTTCATGCTTTATTAAATCTACACTGTATCTTCCACAGTGGACCCTGTGTGACCAGGATGAGCTCTGCTTCCCAGGCAGCATGCTACCTGTGGACCACAGAGGATCTTTCTTTTCAGGACTGTGCTGAAATCAGCTGACAATGAGGAGAGGGCTGAAAATTTTATCAGTCATAAATACAGATGGGGGTCTGGAGCAGTCTTAGTGAGGCTTTCTTCCTTCTTAGACCTGAGTTTGCTTAGGGTTGGAGCTAGTCTTTGCATGGCATTGGATATTTTATTTTGTGCTGACTAGATCTGCTTCTCTGTCACCAAGTATAGGTGGACAAAAATGCAGGATGAAGGCCATGTTAGGTGTACTATTCTGCCTGTATTTGTAAGCTGCCTCTTCAGACTGTGTCTGTCACCATATCAGATCTTCTTCCTTGGGTTTTATTCACTCTGATGTACATTCAGGGCCTCTGCTGCTTGGGAGAGGTCAGCAGAGTACACTGTGTCCTCTCCCAGTCTCCACATGTCCTCCCAGCTTGTCCCTCAGAAGTATTGTTGCTCAGCCACTCTGGGGATGTAGATGTGGCTCCATGTAAGAGAAGGAAACTTCTGGAAAAAACTAATTAATTAATCATGAGAAATGTGTTCAGAGTCTGGCGATGACTACAACCTGAGCTGCTGCTATGGACTCCCTCTTGCAGAATGCTAAGAAAGTTCACTATATGAAGGTCCTTTTGAAGTTACTGCTGCTTCTGGGATTCCTCCTGCTTTGTGAAATTTTATTTAAATCCCATATTTAGAAGAAAGAAGCCAGGCATATGTGTTCATAATGTCAGTGAGCTTTTTCTGAGCCCTGTCCCAGTCTGCCTCCCCATTTACATTGACATTCAGGGATGTTTGGTTCAGAGTGGTTCAGAGATGGGGCTCTTGGCTTAAAGGCAGGATATGCTCAGCAGAAGAATTTCTGCAGTGAGATCTCCACAAAAATTGGGAGATTTCAAGAGAAATTTTCAGAGATGCTAGCAAACCTGCCCTCCTCCTCCATGAGAGAGAGAAAGGTAGAGATGACAGTGTTAAGAAATATCCCCTATGGTAGGAAATAATTATAAATTAAAATCCTGGTGTAATTGGAATAAATAAGCGTGGACAAGTTGGCTGTATTCAGAAAGACAATGTAAATAGATCTCTCCTTCTCTGCTTAGATTTAGTGTGCATGGTATGACTGAGAACCCATACATGGATATGTATAATGTTTTTAACTGGGAATCAGAGCAGATGTTGTTGCCCTAGACAGTAGAACCAGGAGTGATGGCTGTGTCACAATGTATCTTGCCTTATTTCTCCACTCTGATAATTACTAGTCAACTCAGACTGTGCTTCCCTACACTGAGACATCACCTTGAGGTTATCTTCCAGCCAGCTCTGCTAATTACCCTTAAACTTGCAAATGTGTAGCTGTGTGGTCCTCAGCCATCCCTGTACCCTGGGCAGCCATACTGAGCAAGTGATATACAACCAGTAATGTCATTCTTTGCTTTTCCTGAGGATTAACAAACTCTGTTTACTAACACAGAATATGGACTTGTAGATGTATTTACAGTAAGCCCTTTCTTTAGTCTCATGTATCAGCTGAGATGCCCATTTTGTTAATTTGTAGATACTTTAAATGTGCAGCAGCACCAGTGTGATTTCTGGTGGTTTTTCTCCTATTCAGCCCCATGTGCAGGCAGAGCAGGGCCTAAACTGGTGAAGGATGACAAATTGTCTGTAGCCTTGCTGCTTACTTTGCTTGGAAAGAGGAGCTGGCTACTGTCACTGCCATTGAGGTGGGACACCTGCTGGTAGGGAAGGAGGGAAGTCCTGCCCTGCCCCGGGATTTGCAGTTTCCATCCTGTCTGATGTCCCTCAGCAGCAAAAGATGCAGCAACTCCTGTTTGCCACGGCTGTCCCTATCTCTCCTCATCTCTGCCTCTTTCAAAACAGAGTTGGAGTGACCCCTGCACAGATCATGTGCATTTAGTATGTGAAAAAACTTTCCATACACTGATATCTTCTCAGGAAACTTCCCATTGCAGAAAAAAAATCGTGCCCAAAATTGTAGCTTCACCAAGCCTGTAAATTTGAGATTGGTTATGGAATAAGTTATGCTTTGCATTTTAAAGAGAACTATGGAAAATTAGTAATATTATGTAGATATGAGAGAGGTTAAAAAAACATAAAGCCAATGAAATATGGGATAATGTTTGCCTTTCAGGATTACAGCTTGTGCCATGACCATGAATAAATACGTGGAGGAAAACGTTTCTCAGAAATCCTACACAACAATAAAATATTTCATGAAGATGCTGAGCAGTGTCAGTGAGACTTTAATCTTCATCTTCATGGGTGTGTCTACAGTTGGGAAGAACCATGAGTGGAACTGGGCCTTTGTTAGCTTCACCCTCCTCTTCTGTTTAATCTGGAGGGCACTGGGTAAGCAAGTCTCAGACTATGGGTCAGTGTTCTTTGCGAGTGAAATGTTTTACCTCTTGTCAAGTAGAAAATGCCAAAACTTAGACAGAGACCCATCAGGTTGTAGAATAGTTTTTGTATTAGTAACATGCCTTATATTGCAGGGTCAGCTTCCACCTTTCCCCAAAATGGAACCTAAAAATCAGTTTTGCCCTAATCCTGCCCATCCAAAGTGAGAGGCAGTCTGCTTGTTAATCACAATACATGTATTTAAATAAACATTTATTGACAAATAAGCAAATTTTGGTGAAAAGAATTAGCAGTCATTCAACGATTTAAAAGTTTGTGCGGTTTGTGTGGGTTTTTTGGTGGGTTTTGGTGGATTTTTTTTTTTTTTGCTTTGTTTTAATTTATGTTTACTAGCTTTGGGGTTTTCCCAGTCATTCATTGACATAAATAGTATCAAACCAGGAAATACTGAAATTGAACTGTTCAGGTATATATGGTAAAGAAAATCCTCCTGTAAGAAACTGTTTGATCCCTCCTGAATTTACAGAACTAGCTCTTCTTCTCTTCCTTAGAGAGGTAAGTGCAGGGCAGGCTGGTAGGGTTTAAACCTGCTCCTCTCCCCAGCTTCATCTGTAATGATTCTGTCCCTCCATGTACAAAGGTGGGTCACGCTCTAATCTGCAACCCTAGTCCAGCTCCCAAGTCTCCTTACAGAGCAGAAATCTGGACTATTTTTCTACTGCACCTGCAACCCCACAATTAATATTTTATGCTGAAAAGCAGCCAAACAGCCTGATTGCCACCCAGCTCTTGCCCCCTGTGCTTGCTCCCTTCACCTTCCTGGACTGGCATCTTCTCCCCCCATCCCCAGTCCTGCATCCTTCCTGTCTGTGTTAGTAACATTGACTGAATAGGAGTTTGCAGGATTCAAAGCACAGATTGATGGAGGGGACAAGCCAGTTTTCAAAATCCCCTCAAATCCTATTAAAAAGCAGTTAGGAGCCTTGGTCTCTACTGACACAGAGAATTATTGCTGTTCTAGAGGTGCAGTCTAGCAGATAGCTGTCTCATGGAGATCTATTATCTGCTTCAGGTCCTAAATCCAGCTGACCTGAGGTGTTTAGCTCACTAAATATGTTTCAGATGATATCCCCAAGGCTGTTTAATTTAGTATTATGGTACTTTCGGGCTGCTAAGTAATGTTTCACTTCTTCAATAATACCTATTGAAGAAGCAAATAAAAGGTAAGAAGCAAATAGAAGTGTTTTTGAGCAAGTATTAACATCATGGGCTATTTCTGTGTGATTTAAGTTGCCTTTTTTTCCCCTCCTCTTTATATTTCTGTTTTTTTCCCTCAGGTGTTTTTGTGCTGACTCAGATCATTAATGTATTCCGGACAATACCTCTCACTTTTAAGGACCAATTTATTATTGCCTATGGAGGTCTCAGAGGAGCAATTTGTTTTTCGCTTGTATTTCTGCTTCCTCCTGCTGTGTTTCCCAGAAAGAAATTGTTCATCACTGCTGTTATCGTGGTGATATTCTTTACCGTTTTCATTCAGGTAGTACCTTACTTCTCCTGGACTTCTTCTTTCTCAGACAGGTTGTAAATAAGCCATGGGTAGAAAAACAAATGTTCTAACTTACTGTAAGAAACATACTTGAAGGTACTTGCCATAGTCATAGCAGAAAAAAATGCTATGCATACCACAGGTAGCAAAAGTATGCCAGATATTAAGTACTTATGCTAGGATATAAGTAGTATTAGGTATTTAATACTACTGAGCTTGGAGTAGTGATAAAAGATAATCTGGGTACAGCTCCAGCACTAATTCTTTTTTTAGGATGTTTAAATTTGTGTGGTTATTCAGGAGTTCAGTGTTGGATATAGTGCACAGTGAGCAGGGAAAGAGACTGAGGGCCCAGACAGGTGAACTGGAGTCTGGGCATTAGGAAGTGAAGCTGCAAACCAGCTGGATATCCCTAAAAATGCACCAGGTGTGTGTAAGGACATGAAGAACTTGTCTTTGGTGATCACCTGGCCATGGAGGCCTGGTCAAGGGCAACCAAGAGACTAAAAACCTGCAAAATGTAGAGGAGGCCAAGCCCATCTAATAAACCTATCAGAGTAGTCATTATCCAGAGCAGTGAGAGAGATGTGAGTGGCTACAAATAAAATTTCAGATCTGTTGCAAAAAATGTAGAATTTTGTTATTCTGCCTTTTATATGGAAAAAGTTGCTGTGGGAAGCAAGTATCTGTGCTCATGCTTGGGAAAAGAGGCAAGGTGGAGGTCAGTGAGTTGACTTTAGTTGTGCAAACTGATTTTGAAGGACAGAATAATTTAAATTATGGAGAAAAATAGAATGTGCTATGAGATGCAACATGATTTATCAAAGAAAAATCTGATATAATTCTTTCATTATGCAATTTATTTTCTAGAGTAATCTCATTTAACTGGATTATTGTAAAATCTTTGGGGAGGGGGCTACAGAGGAGATAATGGGTATAACTACTCATTGAACTGAGGTTTAGATTGGCATTAGGATGACTGTAAAATGAATGAGGAAGGAGCTGACAATTTCTCCTTTAAATGGAAATAGAAGCAGATTGTCCTTTGGACCAGAAAGGATCTCTGGGGGTCTCTAATCCAACCCTGTGCTCAAAGCACGGCCACCTTTAAGTTAGATCATGTTACTCAGGGCCATGTCAAGCTGAGTTCTGAGTATCTTGATGGATGGAGATACCCCAGCCTCTCTGGGCACCTGCTCAAGTGTGCAACCACCCTGGCCAGATAATAGGCTGATGAGATATTATTAAAGGAATTCCTCAAGGATAAGTTAATACTCTTGTTAATTGACCATGGCACATAAAGGTAGGAGTTTTTGTTGCTGATGTTTCTTGATGACAGATTTTGAAAAGTGTTCTCAGGGTGACAGTGAGAGAGTATCTGTAGAAAGAACTGAGGGCCAATATGAAAGGAACAGAATGAAATTGAACAGTATTATGTGCAAATGTGTTCTTGCTAGGGCTTTCTTACTAGGAATTTCTCTTGTGAAATGGGAACCGTGCATTTGGAAAAAAACAGAAAGGGAAAAAGATGCAGGTGTACTAGTTGGTAATGGGGTAGATTTTAAGTCAACAATGCAGTGGGGACAGCAGGAAGGCAAATCTGATTTTTGGGCATACTGAGACAGGTATTTCCATCAGAGCATAGTGGCACATTCTGGTGTGATCACGGGACTGGTAAGCCTGTCATGTGAAAGGAGACCAGGATGCCTTGGCCTTAGCAAGATGAAGGAGAAGAGGGACCATAATTACTGTTTATATGAGGGAGTGAACACTGTTTAAACTAAAAAGACCAATGTTGGCACAAGAACAAAGTGGTACACAGTGACCATGATGCAATTAAGAAGCAGCTTTCTAATTATCAGAACAATAAGGTTCAAGATGAGTGTTCCATTATGAGCAATGGGGCAAAGAAACCTAACTACTTAAGATAAAGCTTGATTCATTTACGAAAAGAAATGTGACCAGGTTGTCTGGGATAGTAGGGACTGTTATCAACACCACGGGAGGTTCATTCCTCTCCCCTGTGCTAGTGTGTCTATACAAGTAAAAAAATTATCTTAATTCTTCCACAAATAATTGTTCAAATTGAGGGATAGCCAAAACTTTTTGTTCTTTCTCTGAGAATGGCCAGGCAAGGACACATATTTACAAAAACCATTAGTGTCATGATCTTAAATATCAATAACAGTACTGTTTACATATCTTTGAATACCTATTTTGGAAGTAATCACTAAAAAAGAGAACTTTACATATTCATTTTGAAATTACAAGAAATCAGTTTATTAATTCATGTTTTTCTAGCACTTAACAAAACTGAAAAAAACCAGTTTAAATTTACTGTGGGTGGGGTAGGTGGTGTGTTTCTGATAGGTTCTGTTAGATTGACCCTCTTGGGCCTCTCAGTTCTAGGGTGCCCCTTTCTTCCTTCTGTTGCATTACTGGAGTCTGAGCTGACAAGGGCTTCATAGCTAAGTGCAAAACCTGCTAATCAAAAGACTGAATTCACTTTTATAATAATTGTATTCTTTTTGTCTTCACAGGGAATAACAATTCGCCCACTAGTGGAGTTTCTTGATGTCAAAAGGTCAAATAAAAAGCAGCCTGCTGTCAGTGAAGAAATTTATAACAGGGTATGTTGCGGCCTCAGTATCATAGGTGAAACCCTTGCATAGATGAAATTCCTAGTCACGTTCAGAAAGAAAAATATTCATCATACAGTATTATGGAGAGGTTGAACTAGATTTCTTTTTGGTAGCTGTTATAAGCATAATAATTGTAAAGTTTATATTTAACTTTTGGCAATTACCAAAATTATTGTTATGTATCATCATTTTGGAATGTCTCACTTTCTTAGTGGTTCAGATCTTGAAGTAAATTTGCTACTATTCTGTAGTTTACTACTATTCTGTAGTTTATTTCACACATGAGATACATGTTATTTTATAATTTGGCTACATCAAGAAACCTTTGGCTTTATTTAATCACATTATACTGCATTTAAGTTAATCTAATTAAACAAATGCAAACTTCCATTAAACACACTATGAAACTTACCTAACTCTTACATCATCAGCCTTTTTATGGATGTATGTTTGGTACGTGTATCTCCAATTGTTGCAGATTATTAGCCATGCATCTTCTTGAATGTATTTCTCCTTGCAGCATACCTGGGGCAAGTGGCTTGAAATTTTGAAAGTGAGGAATAGTAAGGCCCACATTCAGGAAAGAAGCCAATCTAGTCATCTAAAAGTCTGTCCTTTTAGAGCTTATCCTTTGGACATATCTACCAGGGTTTTTCTCTGAGACTGAGAAACCCCTACTATGGTTCCTGAATTAAAAGCAAACATGCTGCCTCTGTGATCAAGTGAGACCTTAGCTGAACCTATTCAGTTTATCGTAATTCATAATAGACTCAGGAACAGTGTGTTTCTAATATTAGGTGAACAGGGTGCTTTAAAATGAGGCTAGACCACAAATTCCTAAAATAGGAGCTCAGGACCTAATGCTGGCTCTCAGTTCTGTCTGTGTATTCTGAGGGGCGGGTGCTGATGGGGGGAGCTTCTGTCCACTGAGGTTCTCTTCTCCACAAAGTCATACTTGCCTCACTGTCAGGCCTGGGGAAGTTCCAGGCATATCACTAGCTGAAGCTCATATACCCTGAGTGGTTAGGGAATTTCAAATAAGTGAAAATATGGGAAAAACCTTTAGTTTCAGGCAGGAACTGAGCAAGATTGACACTGACGAAATTAGCAACTAGCTTCTGTCCCTTTGGGGCTGTGAGCTAAGGAAGATCTGGGGGAAAGAAACAGATTCTGTCTTTGAGCTTGGCTTGAACTGCATTTGGAAAAACTGGAGCATTGTCCTGAGTTGTGACTAGAGGTTTCAGTTTCAAAGTAAGTTAGAAACTAATAAGGTCTAAGTACAAGCCAAGTGATGTCTATAATTTATGTAATGAACCAATGTTTTCCTTTAGTTCTTTGACCACGTGAAGACTGGAATTGAAGATGTGTGTGGACACTGGGGTCACAACTTTTGGAGAGATAAGTAAGAGTGGCATTTGAAATTCTTTGTTATACAGGAGAGGCTGAAATGGCTCAGCAGCAACAAACAAAGGCTGTTGGGCATCATATTTCATACTTCATTTCCAGCATTTATTCTTGAAAGTGGATGGTTGTTTTTAGAACATGTGGGTTTCAAAGGGAAAGCAGCAAAACAATGTCTTTTACTAAACCACAAGCAAGTAGAACAGAATCTCCAGCTGGGAAAAAAGGCAGCCTTCTGATCCCAGGGTGAAGCATGGTACCTTCTGAGGGAGCATGTTTCTGACTGTTGCAGAGCGTTTCCTGTATGTCTGCTGAGCCTTTCATCCTTCCCTCCTGTCTTCCTGCAAACCGTATTTCTTAGGGGAGATAAGTGATGGGTTAGTTTCTATTTGACGGCAAACATACAAAAGCTGTTGGATTTCCTCTAGAAAGATCAAGGCAGCAACTGGCATGAGATACATGAGAGATCCTAATGGCAGGCAGCTCCACAGTTCTTGATGGTATTACTTAAGCCTTAGTATCAGTTATTACCCCTGGCAATACCTGAATACTTCATATTTTTACTTTATCTGCTGAATCATCATCCTCATTAGGTTGCATCTAATTCCTTTCACACCCAAATTCTTTAGACCCAAAGCATGGGCACTGCTCACCACCCTCTAGTCTCTGCTCCAAGAAGAATTTAAGTGTTTTCTATAAAGAGAGAATAGCAGCAGCAGGAATGGCTGAGGAGAGCCCTCTCCAAATGACTTGGGGACAACACAGTGAAGACACTTTCCTGACAGATGCGTGACATGGGTACAACTTTTCTTTACTCAGCCTGGTTCTCCTCCAGTCTGTTTGAGATCTTTAAAGAAAAGATTACAGAGCAAAGGAGAGTCTCTTCACGACCTTCACACCCAAATTCAAGAATGATTTCAGAATGTCTGGAGGGCAAAATATTTTCTGACAAACAAAATCAACACCAGCTGTAATCAATATTTTTTCACTAAACATCCAAGAGGGTGCAGTTGCTTTAGAGAAAGTAAGAACTTCTGAAGTTTTACAAAAGCAGGCTAAAATTTCAAAGAAAAAGCAGTTGATACAAATTTTGGTCTTTTATTTGTTATTACAGTAAATATTTAATGTTCTCTTTGTCTTGATGAAAACAGAGAATTTAAAATAATATTTTCTAATAACACAGAATACCTGAAAGTTTAAAGTTGCCTCTAGGGAGACTGTCCATTAACATATTAACCAAAGCACAGGTTAAGACTATCTATCTGAAGTAATGTTGAAATTGACCCTTTCTTAGTTTATTCAGCATTAGGTTGTTAACATGAACAGACACATTCCCAGAGAATAAAGTCCTTTAAAATTTCATTAGCTACAATAGATTGGCTTTCCTTAATTATGCACAGTAAAAATTAACTGGTCGGGCTGGTTTGCCTCATGTACAGGTTTAAAAAGTTTGACAATAAATACCTGCGAAGACTCCTAATCCGTGAGAACCAGCCCAAATCCAGCATTGTTTCTTTATACAAGAAGCTGGAAATCAAGCATGCCATTGAGATGGCAGAGAGTGGAATGATAAGCAAGGTTCCATCATCAGTGTCTCTCAGGTAAGCAAGCGATGCCAGCATGGCCAAGCACCTCAGCTGGGTCACGTAATTTATTTTAGAGCCCGGGCTGCAGGCAGGATAATCACTTTGACTTAGCATACTTTGTGTCCTAACGTCACCGGAACAGTAAGAGGATGTGAAACAAGAGCCTTTTGCCTGTAGCACCACATGAAGTGCTGTGTTCTTGCGGGGTGTGTAGTTTTCCTGGGACAGCTGCTTGCTGGGACATTGATCTGCCGTGTAGAGCAGAGGTGGACTTGAACATGTGCCTGCCTGTCTGCTGGGAATAGCTACAAGGGAAGCCTGAGGGGCATTCGGAGAGTACCTAAATAAAATCTACAAATTATTGTAATTTATATCACATTTTGGAGATTGAGTTTTGTGTCTTACCACTGACTCAAATGAAATCAAGATTTCATTTCCGCATGTTACATTTTCACCTATTACTTGGTTGTTTTGAAATGTTGTTTCCACCTCTAACAAAGGAAATAATTCAAATGTTATTCCTGACCATAAAAATAAAAACATCCTTGTCTCTCTCCCTCCCTCTCTCTCTCCCCCAATTTCCTTTTTTTTTTCATTCTGCCACAGTGACTATCATGAAGGAAAGATAAAGCCTCTTTCTCCCACTGAAATGGAAAACATGCGAGAAATATTAACAAAGAATCTCTACCAAATACGACATCGAGTAAGGATGAACTTTTGCCTACTTAAATATCCTACTGCTCTTTGAATATACTGATTATCTTCCTAACACATCTTTGAGCTAGTACATCTGCTCTATCATGTAATAAAAATAATGCTGTTACTTACTTCTGTTACCTTCAATCCATATTGTGTCATATGTAGCATATTCACATTCCTTTGTATAAATACTTACTTGATCTCATACTATTGATAAGGCTTAATGTTTTTGTCTTATCACCTCCAATATACCTACAGTATTAAAGTAGGATAATAGGTGCCAAATCAACCCAACATTGTCTACATGTATCAGTATGTTGGTCACTTCATGATATGGGATTAGATTTCCTATTTGCCTCCAGTTGTAAAGTTGTTTGCATTAAGTGCAGAGATGATGAGCTGGAAAAGTAGTGAAATAAAAGCAAAAGGACATTTCACATTTATCCTCCTGTGGCTAAGTAGTTTGAATGCCTGAGCCCTTGGAAAACATTCAAAAATTGAGCAAGCTTCAGCTTGCTGGAGGTAAAAATTACTTCCCTCTAGGGGACTCATCACTTTCAAATACGTGTCCTCTACTGACATACTGACCAAGCTACTGCAGTGTGGGGGTAAACATGGTATTAAGCCAGCTTCTTCCATTATCACTTTCATTATAAATATCAGGAGGTTAAAAAAAATAAAACAAAACCAACAAAAGAAACAAGAGGTTGTGAAGGAGGTGAATAAAAACATTCTCATCATAATTATTCCTCTTGTTCTTAATCATCTGCAATACGATCTTGTTCACGAGGATTTATGATGCTTATTAAAGCAAAAAGACTGTTTTTCCCTGTTCATATAGTCTGACACATTTGACATCATGCTTTCCAGGCTGTGATCACTGCTTTTATATTTCAGACAATGTCCTACAACCGACATAGCCTGGCTGCAGATGCAAGTGAAAAGCAGGCCAAAGAAATTCTGATCCGTCGCCGGCACAGCCTTAGGGAAAGCCTGAGAAAAACAAACAGCCTGTCAAGGGAAAGACCGGTACTTGCGTTTTGTTGTGCTTTTTTGGTTTTCTTTGTCTGTTTGTTTTTTTAATTTTAATTTTTATTGAAAGCAGCTCTTTGTAGCTAATTGTCATGCAGAAAGACAATCTTCTGACATGCAGGAAAAAATCCTGAATTTGGAAGACAACTGCACATTTAGTATCACTCTTACATCTTGAGTTGCACACATGAGCCCCTTAATTTGTGTTGATAGCTTCAGCAATGCTTCAGTCTTGTAGAATGTGATATAGGAGTGGGATCTGCTGCTATAATTTTACCTCAGAGAAGCTGGACAGGCTCTGTACACAATGTGGGGATGATCTCTATTCTCTGTCAGTATTTTGATGAAGTGTGGATGATTGAGGTTAAAAATGACTTTGAGATAGAAAAGCTACTTACAATATGCTGCAAAATATGGAAGAGGACTTTTGACCACATCAGTCAGAGCAAGCTCTTCACCTGAAAAATGTTGTATGCTCTTTAGTACTCATAAAATGCAGTCAGGCCTTCAGATTTTGACGCTGGTTGGGAAAACTCCTTCCACTTACAAGGATTGCTGTGGCATGATAATATTTGGCTCTCTGAGGCAATCCTGCAGTTGTAAACTTCCAACCATACTGGAATGGAACACACTAATTAAGCAGGGAAACTGATCCTTCGAATCATATCAGTCATCAAGGAAATTAGCCATCCTATAAATATGTATTTTCATGTTACAGGAATACTTAGTGGCTGTTGTCTTTGACACAGTTGTCCTTCAGAGGAGGGAATAATGTCTCCAAAAGGGCTGTATCTCATAGGTGACCATTACCAGAGCTCTTACCAGAGTGGTGTTAATTATGACAGTAAGACTGTTCCTGAATGATTTTTTTTCCTCTCAAACACAGTTAATATGTTATCTTTTTCATACAATTATATTATTTACTGTGTGCAATAGTGAGGAGACTCAGCAGGACTTTCAGGGCAGGGAGAGAAAAAGAACATCTAATAACTTTTTAAAAAACACAGGCTATAATTTTAAGAATAATTATCCTAGGATAAATCCTTCACAGAGGGAAGAGGAGAAAGAGGAAAAGAATAAAACTCCAAAGGAAAAAATCTCTAAGGGAAAAAAATTTCTTTCAGGTTCCCTTTGGGTCTTCCACAAGGAACGGTATGAGCAGAGGAGAGCTGGTAGACTGTGAAAATTTTAAAAATCTTTGTAGCAAATGTAAGAAAGGATGTCCTTGAGAAACTTTTGAGTTTGAAAAAAAGCAACTTGTCCTGGAAAGTACCTCTCATGTTCCAGGAAATATGAAGTGTGGTCTGCTCTCAGAGCCTTTAAAGCTTAGTCTGGGGAAAACAAGGATTTTATGCCCTGAACTGGTAAATGATCATGCTGGTGCCTAACTTCCTCATCAACTTCAGTGTGACTAGTCAACTGTATAAAGTCATTTATATGTATAAAGCACTTGCAGGATCAGAATACAGATTAGTTCTTGAGGCCAAGCTTCAGTCTCAACCAAACTTTTGCAGCTGACTAATAAAAACTTTCAAACAAGTTTTAAGCATGGAGCTGCATGAAGTGCCATGCTTGCAGCATTTGCCTTCCTTAGGGAAACCTGTGCAGGGAAGGTTGAGGTTAGAGACCATACATTTATTAACTCTGATCTCAGAGGGCATATCACTAGGCTTTCATTTGATTAAACTGCTTGAGATTATTCAGTCTTTACTTTAGTTAGCACAGACTTCAGCCAGCAATCAGCACTGAGTGTGTAGTAAAAGATCACATATTAGCTAATCCCAAACTACTCTCCAGCCCTTCAGCTACATAAACCTGTTCAAGCCTCAGTTGTGTATCTTAACATATATTTTGCAGGTACTCCAGTCTGCAGTGACTTAAAATGTTTTGTTTTTCTTTGCATGCAGGCTGCAGCAAATACAAAAAGATTCCTTTCACTTCCTAAAAACACTAAACTCCCAGAGAAACTACGAGTGCGAAATAAAACATCTTCCAGAGGTAATGAAATTTTTCTGCTTTTCTCTTACTGTGTTGCAGTCATTTTGCTTACTTAGAAGGCAAGATTTTCCAGGGATGATGTAGAGAAGTCAGCATATTAGAGCGTTTAAAGCAGTGGGTCCTAAAGCAGAAATTTGAGGGTAGAGAAATGCCTTAGACAGCAGGGTTTTGTGGGGCTTTCTCACTTCCTATTCCATACTGGCACAGTCCTCCCAGCCCATTTCCTCATGTCAGCAAGCAGCAGCCTGCAACACTTTTGCATCAGGAACACTGCCATGGCTCATTCTCCTCATCTTTATTCCACAATGTCCAGATATCCCTCCTGGATTATGAGCCTATTTGGTTCTTTTCTCTCTGGCATCAGGGTAGAGGACACTGCTCTGAGAACCAAAACAGAGAGGGCAATGAGGACATTTGGTCTGGTTTATTATTCTCATGAAGAACTCAAAATGCTGCGGTTTACAACTAAATTATTATTTTCTTCCCCTGCCTAAACTCACAAATGTTTTCTATTGGAGTTCTGGAATTCTAACAAAAAAAAAAAAATTAAAAAATCTGTAGGAGCACAACTATTTGATGTGAAAACTTTGCCCAATTCTATATATTACTTTTGATTGTTACTGGTTTCATTACCATGCTTACACCATACTCAGGAGCATTTTCTTTCATGACAAGCTGTCATCAAGATCTCTTGGTTGGAAGAAGAATTATCTGCAAAGTTGCTAAAATTTCCTGATCTCCCCCCAATTAGTTTTCCACTATTCCCAATTAATTTAACAATAGACTGTGTTTTTGTCTGTTATTAATTTTATCTTTGCTCTCCTGAGTGCAGGATGCCTTTTATTCTGTAGTTAGTCTGCAGAGGTCACCTACTGTCACCTAGAATTAAAGAGAAAATGTGCCTCCAGATTATTCAATTGTCAAAAAATATATTATTTGACATATTTAGAAGGGAAAAAGCCTGAAAACCCAGTCTGATGAAGACCTTCCTTGAAATATAATTATCTGGATGAATGGACAATTACATGGTGATATATTTTGTTGACCCCTTCCTCACCTTTTTGAAAGAAATAACATGAAGGCTACTAATCTAAGTTGTTCTTATGACAGTTGCACAATACACAGTTGTTTACTCTGATATATTTAAAACATCATATCTGATTAAAGTCTAAGAACAAATCTAGGGCATTCATAAAATCTTGTTAAAATTATTATCAAAAGAATCAAGTGTGCAGGTTTTGATGAAGATGTTAGTTCATTTTAAAGAAGTCTGCTGGGATCTCATAAATGCATATGTGCCCATCCAGACAATCTCCATCTTGGTTTACCTGGCAGTGATCATTTAAGAGCATTCCCTAAACAATTATGCCAGCTTTCCCTAGAGAATATTCTACCCTGCTGTGGGTGGGAGGAAGAGTCTGCAGCATTTGCCACCTATAAGATTTGCTCTGTTGGTTCTGTTTCATGTCTTACATTCAAGCTAATTAAGGATGGGATATTTCCACCCACCTGTACATTGACCTTGAGAGATCCTTTGCCTGGTAGAGTATTGATGCTCCTTTTCCAAAGTCAAATTTCTAGAGCCCCTGTACATGTTGTGCTCTGGAAATGCCTCTCAGTTTAGATTTCATGAGGTGTGAGGGTGAGAAATCTAATTTTGGTATCCTGCTTGGATGTAAGAAGGGACTAGACCCCAAGATCAAAGAGAGATAGATTTTTCTGTTCAGAGAACTGGAAATTTCCCAGAACTGGGGAAATGTCACCTCAGTCAAGGGGGCACTTGGCAATCAAGGAGCAGCTGAGTGAGGCCTTCCTAAAATTACACTTTTGAGGGGAGGGATGTTTTAAAGTCAAATCTATCCCCTATTTTCGCAGAGTTAAGAGGCTGTTACGGGGTCTAATCAGAAAGCACTAAAGATAGAAAAAATGGGGAGACTTTATTCTGTGGCTGCAAGGGCTCAGTGTGCTGTTACTCAAATATTCCTGAAACAGTTATATTCTGCACCTAAAATTATACTTTTGTTTTCAATTAACAGTGGGTGACAGCAGTGACTCTGAGTTGGATGCTGCTACCACAGTGCTCAATCTAAGACCCAGAGCAGGGAAAATCTTGAGAGACCAGAGACTGAGACAACAGAGGCCGCTCCCTGAGTTTAGGGTGGAGTGGAAGAACGAAGTTGACGGGAGCCAGGACGGACGAGGAGAGCAGCAGGACCCGAGCACCTTGCCTCAGCCATCCATTGGGTTCAGGCAGCCGCTGCTGACCAGACCAAGATTTGGCACTTTGAGCAGGGAAGACCTGACTGCAGACCATGGGTCAGCAAGACCTATGCCACCACCACGGTTGGTTAGGCAGGCATCACAAGGGGAAAGGCAGAGAAATAAGCCTGAGAACCAGCCCTACTGAACATAGCCAAAGGAGGACTATTGATAATAAACCATGGACATACTGAATTAGGATTCTAAACTATCTGATCAGACTATGGGATCCACTAAAATAACAAAACAAGCCTCAGTCTGGGTCTAACCACTTCCATTTGAGTTAATTCAACTCCATTAACTAAGTGAAAAGAATACTGGAGCAATTGCAAAGTTAAAGACAAAAAAAAAAATCTCTTTTATAAATAACTTATGGAAATGCTTTAATTTAATTACATTATTTCCACTGTTAAGATAGTATGGAAATGTGCCTTATCACATCATCTCTCGTGGAACCAAGTCACGAAGGTTCAATACCCAGTTTTCCATTGAAATTGTTGAAAGTCCAGTGATGAATGGATTCTTAAAAAATATCCCCAAACTTGTGTATCATTTCAGCTTTTATTTATAATCAATAATATCTGTTTTAACCAGAGCTTTAATATGAATTACACTGAAAATTGCACAATGCACCTATCATATAGACTTCTAAAGAAGAATAAATATATTCCTGAAGCCTAGCTTGTTCGAAGACCTCTGATGCAGAAAAAGAGGAAGAAGAGAATAAACAAGCTGTAGGGGCAGATTTGGAAATACAGCTTATAAAAAGGACTTGCAACAGAGACAAGACCTGAATAGCTTGAATTTTTACTTTCTGAATTTTTGGCAATATGTTACCTTTGAAAGGTAGTAAGGATCACCAAAGAAAAACTGAATTACCTTGGCTTTCACTTATGTCAGCAAGAACTGAGAGCACTTAGCAGGACACCAGAAGGCCTAAAAAGAGAAAACTTCAAGTGGATAAATAATTTTCTGAATCAAAGTTGCTTTTTTGCACCTTAGTTACTTGGTTGCAATGTAATGCAAACACGGCAGTAGAATAGTGGCAGAGCACTGCGCGTAGACAAAGCGAGCAGTCTCCTGTTTGAGTCAGGGACCACTGAGACTCAAGAAAGCTCATTCGCTCATGCTTCTGACCCTGGTTAATTTGTTTTACTTTTTGTTTCCTCATCTGTAAAAGGGGAAAGATAATCTTCTCTTGTCTGAGCTATGCACTCCAAGGAACAAAAATGTTCCATCTAATTTGTTTTTCCAGAAAAGTAGCACAGTGGGGCCCTGCAATCAGTTGAAGTCACTGTGCACCTTAATAACATGGACTTCTTGATGCTAGCGTCAGTGGCTGCCATTTGAGGGCATATGGGAAGGGAGGTGCATTAAAATAAATGATCCTTAACTGTAGCTCTCAGGAATTTGCACTTTCTGTCCCACTTAAAGTACTGAGCTTGCTTTAGCACAGATACACATTTCAGTACAATGCAGAAGTAATTTTCATTCTACTTGTTACAAGATTGATAACTTTCATTGAAGAATGTACACTGTGAAATCATAACTTTTCTCTTTTATTAGCACATTTCTAAATCTATGGGCAATAAGATTAATTTTTTTTATTTAAGCTTGTTTTGAAAGAACTATTAAAAATCAGAGTTTCCTTTTAAAATCACAAGGTAGATTTCTTTCAAACATTTGTGGGTGGGGGTTGATAAATGGGAATGTAAGACTTTCCTTCTTCTAACAGCATTTCCAAAATATTTATTTCGTGTATGTATTTGAAATATCAAACCTTTCTAAACTCTTTCCTTAGCACAGGTCCTTTAGTCTTTTTCCTCTGTTCCACCTATGGAAGTTTCTGCTGTGTGGCAAATGCAAAGTCTAAGCTGCAGAGGAATGGCTGTGTGAACCCTATAAACCTCAGTCAAATGTTCATGGCTATTCTCAACCAATTATTTTTGTGGAAATCAATACTTAGCTGTCCTTTAATGATCATTCCTGTTTGGAAACAAAATTGGGTACAAACAAAGCCAGGAAGTTTTAAAAACAAATTTAAATCTGTCTTTCAACAGGAAAGTACTTTCATCTGTAAAATTGTCAGGGAATGTTCTGTCACTGCACTATTTGGATCATGTTTGAATAAGAAAAAAGCCTCAAGTTTTGATTTCAGTTTTGACACAACATTCTCCTTACAGATCAGACTGCTTAGATTAGCTGTTTTATATTAGGCCCATCTGAAATCTGACCAAATAACTAAATGTGAAATGTCGCACATCAACATTTAGTTTACTCTCTGTGGAGTCTTCTTGTTCATGTGCTGGTAATGACCAAGCACTTTGCTTCTATCTGGGGAGAGTTGCCTTTCACTTTTTGTCAAACAGTTGTTATTTTTTACGGTACAATTTTAAATAATGAATGCAGGTTTCAGGAACCTTACTGCTATGCTGGCTGTCCATTAATGCAGGGCTTACTCACATTATTTGTGCTTAAAGTGGTGCCCCATAGTACAAGCACATCAAACTGAAGGTCGTTTTTATGAAAGATGGTGTTAAGCTATTGGTGCTCCAAAACATGATATCATGTTGTTACCTTTCCAAAGCACTTGTAAATCCACAGAATACAAGCATCAAGGCACATCTCCAGCATGGTCACACTGTGAAGCAGAATCACAAATCTCCTGGGACTCTATGTCCTTGTGAGTACTCTCTGCCTTTCTCACTTCTGTTCTTCCCACCCTTTTCAAGCTCTTTTCCACTACTGCTGAATCAGACCCTCGTCATGTCTGGGAACTGATTTCCTGGGTACTTTCCTTTTCAGTAGCAATGACAGCAGCAGGTGACACAGGTGCTGTTCCAGGTAGCACTTCTCATTCAGCTCTTACTCTGGTTTGGGTCAGAGGTTTGCCTTTTTCTCTTTTNTCTCTTTGCTGCAAAGGAAAACAAGTTAGCACTTTTTTTGAGCCTGCAGAGAAGACACATCCTTCATCTTTTATCAGTTTGTCTGCTGGAGAATGAAATGCCCAATAAATCTGTCCTCGAGCACCACCTGATGGGGAAAGTCATGTATTGACTGGGGACAAGGTTTCTCGCTTTTTCGAGGAAACCGGATCTTCAGCAGTGACTGGGAAACTTGCCAAAGCCACATACAAATATTTTGTTTCCAGATGGACTACCCAGTACACTCTGTAGTACAGATATTTTAATGAATTTTTGATGAAGAAAGTCCAGTTTAGGGACAGCAGGAAAATACAGTTCTACTCTGAATTAGGGTTTTCTGAGGATTTTCCCTTCAGCTCCTGAGAGGCCTATAAATTGAAAGCAAATAGGATAAGAAAGAAAGTATAGCAAGGCCTAGAGGAGATAGACACCGAGTTACCTTTTTTAGGCATATACTTGAAAAAAACCCCAAGAATAATTTGCCAAAAGAGGCAAAATTGAAAGGGCTGTCCTACTTGGTACTAAAATATAATGCAAATTCCGCTAAAACCAGTTCAACAAAAGAAAACCATTCTGCATAACAATTTAAAAACTTGAGAATATCCTTTTGCACTAAAGCCACATAGAAATCACACGGAAAAACAAAGTTAAAATTTTTGCCAAAATAACATGCCTGCTATTATGAAGAGTATCTTGGGCTCTCTGGAAGCAAACACACTGCACCCTGCACCAACTTTTTCAAGAGCTGCCAAGCCCACCAATTCCAGACATCAGCTGACACTCCAAGAATTGTTTTAGCTGGTCACCATTTCCAAAATTGTCCAAGTTCTGTCAACATCCCCCATCCCCTGAAGGAAAGATGAAGGATTTTGAAATTGGATGTTGGAATGCTTTTTGCACTACAAGAGCTCTGATCCTTTAAAAATATCCTTTTAAATGTGCATAAATATAGCACCCTAATTGCCACAGGCTTTGTTTCAAAGAGTATTTTTTTGCCACAAAAAGGAAAAGAAATTTTAAACACTTCAGCTTACTTCATTTTTCTTCTCTGAGATCTCCTATTTATTAGATATTTGACAGAATGGAAGACTGGTTCCTATTGTGTACCACATCTCAAAAATAATTCCTTGGTGCTGAGATTTAAAATAATTAAAAATTTTAATTCATTTATCTTTGGAAATTAACACAGAAGTTTTTCAGGACTTCCCTTTAATAATAAACTGTATACTCGTTCATTTCTAAAAGCAGTCTGACCTCCACTCACAATCATTTGATTCTCAAAGTTCAGGGTCCACTCTTATAAGATTCATGATCTTAGAAGATTCATGATCAGCTCTTTGTGAATGAGTCTTCAATATTATAGCAATAACAGCACAGGCAAGTTTTGGGTTTTCAAATGCCAAAGTGCCAAGCTATAAAGGATCATTTACCCAAGGGTATCCTGCAACACCCATAACCAAACGGGGACTGGCAGCACCCACAGAGATTCCTGGCAGCAGGAATGAAATGGCACTACAGAGAGGTTGAAGTAACGAGCAAGCTGATCATAAACAGCACTTACCCTGTTTTGTTGCTGCATTATCTACTCAATAAACAACTTGTTCTCAGAAGGTGAGCATGGTACTGACCTCCGTGATGGTGCTGCAGTGAGTGAATTCAGAAGGAAAACTGGACAAGAAATGGAAGTCTGCAGAACTAGTGCATTGGGTTTGGATGGCAAGGTTTTGGTAGCAGGGGGGATATAGGGGTGGCTTCTCTGAGAAGCTTCCAGAAGCTTTCCCTTTGTCTGACAGCCAATGGCAGCTGGCTCCAAGATGGACCCACCGCTGGCCAAGGCCAAGACAATCAGTGGCTAGTAACATATTAAAGAAGGAAAAAAGAAGCTACGGCGTAGAAGCAGTTGTGGCCAGAGAGCAGAGGAGTGAGAGAAACAGCCCTGCAGACACCAACGTCAGTGCAGAAGGAGGGGAGGAGGTGCTCCAGGCTTTGGAACAGAGATTCCCCGTAGCCTGTGCTGAAGACCATGGAGAGGCAGCTGTGCCCCTGCAGTCCTTGGAGGACCACAGGGAGCAGAGATCCCCCTGCAGCCTCTGGAGGACCCCACGTCACAGCAGGTGGATGCCTGAAGGAGGCTGTGACCCCATGGGAAGCCCACACAGGAGCAGGCTCCTGGCAGGACCTGTGGAGCCATGGAGAGAGGAGCCCACGGTGGAGCGGGTTTGCTGGCAGGACCTGTGACCCCGCAGGGGACCCACACTGGAGCAGTCTGCTCCTGAAGGAATGCACCCTCTGGAAAAGGGACCCACGCTGGAGTGGTCAGTGAAGTCCTTCCATGGGAAGGACTCACATTGCAGAAATCCGTGGAGGACTGTCTCCTGTGGGAGGGACTCCACGCTGCAGCAGGGGAAGGACTCTTCTCTCTGAGCAGCAGCAGAAACAACGTGTGATGGACTGACCATCTCACTCCCCGTCTCCCAGCACTGCAGCAGGGGACGAGGTAGAGCCCGGGAAGGAGGGAGGGGTGGCAGGGAGGTGTTTTTCAGATTTATGTTACTTCTGATTATCCTGCTCTGATTTTCATTGGTAATAAATTCAATTATCTCCCCAAGTTGAGTCTGTTTTTCCTATGACAGTAGTCACTGAGTGATCTCTCCCTGTCCTTATCTCAACTCATGAGCCTTTTGTTATATTTTCTCACCCCTGTCCAGTTCCAGAGGGGAGTGGCTTTGGTAGGTACCTGGTGTCCAGCCAGGGTCAACTCCCCACAACTGGTATGTTTATAAAGGATCTCTTCAAAAGTACACAGCCTACCCCAACAGAAAAAAAGATCTGACATTTGCTTTTTCATTAAAAAACAACAAAATCAGTACATATCATATGATACCAGCTCTTTTACAGAAATAAATTACTATTGTGTATACACAGCCTCTTCAACATGAGCTGATCAAAACGGTCAAAAAAGTCACTTTTACCAAAGGGAAAATTTTGAAGGGCAAAGAGCAAAAAAACCCAACAAACCAAACCAAAACCCAACCCTTCCTACAGGCCCACGAAAACCAACCCAAAATAAAGTAACAGCAAGCAAGAGAAAAATCTTAATTTGCAGTGGTTTGCTGGCAGAAACCGTTTTCCTTTAGTCCATATTCAGATCTGGTTTGTTACAGTCTTCTACAGATACTACAACTGGATTCAAGAAACTGCTGAGTAATTCAGTAGTTTGCCCACTAGACTGTAGTCAAAATTAGCTGCAACTGCTCCTCCCTCAACTTAAAAGGGGGAATCACATCTCCGTATCTGCAGGAACGTCATTGAATATTCACTTTCTGAACTTGCATGGTTATAGCAACTAAGAGGCAACACAAGGGGTGCAAATGTGGCTTCCAGGAACTAGGAACAGTAGCTTTAAGGACTTCATCTCAAAATTGCTGAGTTCTCTATTTTGTTTTATTTCTTTTTCATTCACTGCCAAGCCACTTCTTGGTTGAATCCTTGGTTCCTGTACCCTTTGTAGAGAGATTCAAATTATTTTAACCACAGCTTGAGGAAAAAAAATAAAGTATCTGAACTTCATATTGACTTAACACTTCTGTTTTGTGCTGTAGCTTCAGCAGAGGAAGATAGGAAAAAAAACACAGTGAAAAAATGGTACATGTGGAATGTCACTTCATTTTATTTCTAGTCCTTAAAAGAAAAGTGCAATTTTTCTGTACCTGTACAGAAATGTTTCTGTGGCACTTCAGAAATCATTTTGGCCCACAAATAAAAAACTTCTGTAAAACGTGTTGCAACACGTCCCCAAGACCACAGGCTTCCACAGGTTTCTCAACTGTTTCTATAACCAATATTCAGTAGGTTATATATCAGGATAGATGTTTACAGAAGTCAGATTAAATCCGTGCAGCAACTTAGAAGGCTAAATATTATGCTACATCATATAATCAACAAGTACTGGAAAAATTACTAAGTCATTTATATATATTAATTTTTGAAGCTTTTTTTCCCACCCTTTTCCTTAACCCATTGCTAGAGATGCAAAACAGAAGTCCCTTACTAACAGAAGGGTGGTTTTAGGTAAAGAACAAAATTTTAAAAATGGAAAGAAAGGAAATAGTAAATTTAGAGCAGTAATGTTTTGGGCATCTACCAAGAAAGGCAAGGTAAGAGACTTGAAAATGCCTCAAGCTCCTAGGGAGAAATGAAACACAGGTTATTGTAATAAAGAATTCTGAAGATATGTACTGAAGTCACAGTAGTAAAAAGACACTGATTATGTCAATAAATAAAACAATTCAGAGTTCTATATATGAATTCCTATGGTGCTGCCACTGGAATCACTGAGGTTTCAACAAATATTTGAATGCTAGTGATGCCATGATGATTTTTTGCCTTTTCTTTTATACCTCTTTTATATACTTTTTCTGTATTCTTGGTACTTCTTGCCCACATTCTTAGACTTAGTATTTTGTTAAGCCAAGAGACTGAACATCTTGGAAGCCGCGTAGTGAGGGGTCAGAAAGTCCCAGACACCAAGGTCCTCTCCAGAACACATTCTGTAAACTGAGATAGGCCCAGCCAGGGGAAGGTTCCTCGGGCAGGGGTGCACTGGAGCCTCTCCCTGGGGAATCTTTGCTGGATGTGCTCATTTGTGAGGCCCAGAATGTGATCCCCGAGTGCCCGTGGGTGTGCATTCCGTGTGCTCTGCGGGCATCGCACCTGGCTGTGCTGCACCTGAGGGGCCTGCAATAAATACCCAGGGAAAAACCCCTTTTTCCCTTCTAACCGTGTTTGGCTCTTAATTTTAAGACCAGGGAAAGGCATCACTAGTAGGCAGTGGAAAAGGTAAAGAAGAAAATGAAAATAAAAAGTGCAAAACACCATCCATGACTCACCGGAAGCAGGAAGAGTATTTGCACTGATGTGTTCAAGGAGATAACTAAATTGCATAAAACCCTCCCAACCAAACACTTATACATAGTTGACTTTGTACTTTCATCAAGTAATATAACAAAGCTCTTATGGAACATTATTAGTGCAAAATACACTTTTTCCATGTTTCATATGAAATACAAACTTGGCAAGTAATGAGCTTGAACAGTAAATAGCACAGGAGTGCTACAGCTCTCTGTACAGCTCTGAGAGTAACCTCTCTTCAGTTAAGCCATGCACACAAATGAAAACTAAAATACCAACAAAACCGTTTTTCTCATGTCACTGAAATGTTACTTATGCCTGAGATGAGACAGGATGCATTAATCCAGATGCATGAACTACTGCTAGTTGCTCCAGCACATCTTTACAGTCATTTGAGAGAATTCAGAAGAAAATTTATTCTTAAATGAAGGTAGAAAAATTGCACAATTTAAATTTAAACAGGAAATTTAAACAAATAATTTATGACAAAGTTACTCAGTAGAAGTTATTACTAAAGAGAAGCCACCAGTTCAGATTCAATAAAACTTAAATTCAGCCTCAGTTTCAGTCTGAATGGCCTTGTATTATTCTAAAATTAGGTCTTCTAGTACATGAAGTTAGCATATACACAATTCTGTTACTTGGGAAAGACCAGGAAACAGCAGGGGTTGCACGATTACCCCAAAGTGCCTAATCATGGTCTGCAGAAAGCTCTGTGGGCAAACTATGCTACACAAAAATTACATAAGTAAACACCCTGTTATATAAGCTACTCTCACAACAGACAAAAGGAAACAGACCACAGCTTAAGAAATTAAGGCCAAACATATTGCAAATTCTCCTTCTGATTAAATAACAAAAATTCACCTTTGATTCACCCTTTTTAAACAATCTTTCAATCTAAACACTGTTTCAAAAATGAGCTACAAGCAGGATTTGTGTGTTTCCTGACATTCTTTTTTTCCCCTCCAAAAAGGTTAAAAATCCATTGAAAAAAATCACAGCCACTACAATATAGCAACATCTGCCCCTCTTAGAAATGTCCTAGTGGTACCAGTTTGAATAACATTTGTTTAGAGTTAACATCCCTGCAGCAGAAATATGAGTATGTACTGGCTTCCATATTAATATAATGTGTTCCCTTTAAAAATCATGTAATTACAGTACAAGCCTGGCAGGTGAAGATACATCTGTGCAATCCAGTATTGTGACTACTGATCTTTTAACTTCACACTTCCATGACTACAGTATTTTTGCTTGTTAGCATTCATTATCACAATAGCAACTAATGCTAGTCCCACGGCTAGACTTGGAGGGCCACAAGGACTGAACTCCTGAGCAATTCCAGAAAGGAGTGGGGCAATAATACGTCCCACTGAGGTGACAGACTGTCCAACACCCAGGAGTGTCCCACTGGCCTCGCTCCCACCAACAGTCAGTTCCAGATCAATGATACAGGTACGGCCTATAGTGGTGGAGAAGGCCAAGAACGTGGAGGACAAAATGACCATCCATATGCTCAGTGCTGATGCATACAGGAGAATCAGCACGCAGGTGAAAGTGCTGGAGTGCAACAGAAGTCTGTAAGTGTTGTGCCCATAAAGTCTTGTTATTGGTCCGAGCAGACAACCAGCCAGGACTCCAAGTGCACTGCTATAGCTCATCAGGTATCCAGCAAACAAGGGTTTCACCCCAAATCTCTCCTCCAAGGCCAGAGTAAAATTACTATAGTACAGCAGAATAGCAACAGACATCAGGAACCGCACTAAAAATACATCCCACAAATTAGAGCATGCAATTCCTTTGATCTTCTTCAGCACTGTTGCAACTTGGATCCATGGAGACTGGAAAAAACTACTGTTTGTCACAGCTCTACTAGTTGCTGATTTCACATGCAGGTCATTATTTGATTTTGCTGAGAAACTGTTTGTTCCTTTGTCTTGGTAATGCTCCCTATTGCCAGTGTTTTCTTCACTCCAGGGTAACATCCAGACAAGACCTACAGAGATCAAGAAATTGATTTCATTCAATTGCATCAACTTTACATGGAAGACATTAGTTTGATTGTAACAATTTAAAAAAAAAGACTTCAACAAGACTTGTCCTTAAAAAAATTGCAAATATTAAGTCTAGTGTTATTCACAGTATCAGTTCAATTTTAAATGCAGTGAAAGCAAGAAAGGAAAGCACTGAGATGCCACTCACACCATATAAACAAATCTAACAGCTAAAGCCACAATTCTGATTTCTAGTCTTCATCTTTGGGCACATCAAGAATTACCATTTGTGTCTAAATGCAAAAGGGATATAGACAAAACAAAGGAGAAGCACCTGGAGGATAACTGTTTCAAAATTCCCACCCTTCCACACAAGTTCAAATTCAAAGAGTAGTGTTGGTATACAAAATATTTATGCCATAGATGATAAACACACTACGAATGCAAGGTATTACAGACAGTATAAAAACACAAAAGTGAGGCATGAAGGGACCCAAGATGCCAAATGTGGCATACAACTTACCACCATTCAGAAGGAAGATAGAGGCACAGATGAAGGAGGTTTGGTAAAAGCCACCTTCGAACTCGGCAAGGTAGCCCCCAACAACAGGTCCCAGAATGAAGCCCACGCTGGAGGCTGCATTGAAGCGCCCCATCACTAACGGGCGATCTCTCTCCAAAACCAGGTCAGACAGCAGGGCTTTAGAGATGGAAAGCGTGTGTTTGAAAATGCCTGCAATAAAACATAAACCAATTAATAAACACGTCTTTCTCAGTCCAAAAAAAAGGTATCTCAAAAAAACAATGGTCCAAGTCTGTATGATTTCTATTTTAAAAATTCCATTAATCACAATTTCTTCTCTGCTAGAGTAAGCAGCTTTGTGAGGGTTACCTGTCTGGTGGGTTAAGCCTCAACATTTGAAATTATTTGCAGAAAAAAATCATGAGAATTCTTGATTTGTAGAGACTTTTCCAATACTAAGGTTCAGTTGGTGCTGCTGGTGATTATGCTTATGCAGCCATCCACCTACCATGACCTCTCCTGTCTCAAGCTGAGAATTACTATTCTCAAGCTGAGACTACAAGGAATTTAAACTGCAAAATGCCAAGTGTTTACTCACCTACAGGGACTCTAGAAATGGCAAACAGGAACACTGTGGTGGATGTTCCAAGAAGGAAGTAACCCAGTGCACTGAGAAGAATACAAGCAAGCAGGGAATACCGTCTTCCTACTATATCACTCCAGCAGCCCTTTCACAAAGCAGGAAAGAAAAATTAGCTTTTTAACACTATGATATGTCCAGTGATCAATCAGTACTTCTAAATAAATTGAGAAAAGAGATCAAAGGACTGTCAATGAAAGACTAATAAGCTCATTACACAGCATTCCTAAATGCTCAAAATCTGGAATTCACAAGCAGAGTTCCGCCCTGCTGGCAGGGTACCCGCCAAAACTATGATTCCATTTAATGTTATGTATAGAGCTTTTTTTTTTTTTAAATCTCCCCTTTAAAAAAGACAGTCCTGCAATAAATTTCACAAAATATTACCAGTAAGAGCCTTCTGAAAATCTTGCCATAACCAACCACAAATATTTGTTTGCATCACTGGCTGCTATGTATTAGACACTTGTTGGAACATCCTAAAAGCAATGATCTTGGCTATGAGGAGTTTGTCATCTGAGCGCAGACAGGTAAGAAGTAGCTATGCAGAAGGCAAACATAAAACTTGCATTTATCATGCTTATAAATCAGCTTGATTCCTAAGAGGAAATAGTTTTTAAGGAAGCAGACAATGGTTTTGCAATTCAAAGAAAATGCCGCAAAACTATAGCAGGAAATTATCCCTGGTGGCCTGCATAGCAAACCCTGAAACAGTTTGTTTATGAGACATTCTCATAATCTATTCTCTTCTAAACTAGAAAACAAGTACCAGGGTAATACTAGGATATAAAAAATCGATAGCTAATAGAAAACAAAACCAAACAAACAGGAAAGATGCAATAATTAATTTTAGACCATATAGTGAATTACAAGTCACTGAAAGCAAGCTAGATCACGGGCTGTGAAGAGCTGACTCATGAGACTGCTTTTTGGACAGGCTACTGCATTGAAGGAAACTGCTTTACTAGCACCCACACCAGAAAAGATACCCCTGTGTAACTGTGACCTGCTCAGTAATGTGTCTGAGCCATAATCTGTGTTCTAGTTTTTGTCTAAAAACTGTGTTCTGTTTGGGTCTGAAAAACCTGGCAATTCCTTATAAACAAAACTGACATTTTTCATGCAAACTGAAAATTGGTCCCTCCAACCAAAATGCTTATATGAACAAATTATGCATTTTCAAAAGGTCAAGAAATGCTATTATTAACCCCACCCTTTTTCCCCCTACAATCCATAGAAATACCAATATGCTCTGGAATGCAGCGTTAGAACTCACCACAAATGTGCTAGAAAATAGCTGCATTATACCATAGAGAGATCCTAAAACAAACAAAATACCAGTGTTAACAATTAAGCTTTTTTTTTTTTAATGAAAACTGCACAAAATTTTAAATGATGAAAAAATGCGAAATTCTGGGAATAGTTTACTAGAAGAATGGGAAGAGGGAGAAGGACAAACCAAGGGTGGAGCTTGGCATTTAATCAAGGAAATAGTTTCAGGGAATGACAAAACAAAAAGGAAAAAAGTGCTGAAAAGTCATAAAACTATGTAAGGTAAAATGATGTTGCTTTGTATGGTGTATTAAACAAAACAGATCTTGGCATTTAAAACTGCTTAGAATCAGGAGAGCATTTCACTACTGAAAGGGACTTCCCACTTGGTGCTTCAGTCTACTACAAGGCACCACAGAAGAAGCCCTGAAGAAAACACAAACCCTAAGTTCTCATTTTGGAGGCTAGGAGTTTAGCAGCACTTACTGACAGAAGAGAAGGAACAAAGAGATGCAGAGAGAAACATCTGCCAGACTCTTTAATTTATAAGAATACACCTCAAACCCCAGTTTTTATTAAAGTTAAAAATCAAAGCAGACTGTTGAAATGAAAACATATTTCTGATTAGTTGATGCTTAAAATAATACTGTCAACTCAGTGTAGAAGCAGAATTATTTCATATGTGTTAAATAAAAAAGCAAAATAATAAAACTGAATAACAGCTCTCATGTCAACCACATAAAGAATATATTGTATCACTCCAAACCATAAACAATACCATAAAAGGTACTTTAAAGCCACAGAATTTACCTTATCACTAAATACTTTGAGATAAAATTCCAAATGTTCAGAATTTATTTGTAAACACTCCTGAAAGTGAATAAATATTTTGCCAAGACTGCTGTAAGGTTTTTTATCAAACTGGGAGCAATCACGGACATTGGAAAGCTTTGGAGAACCAGCTGCATAAATACCATTTGCAAAGTGTAAATAACAATAAAACTACAAGCAACACCTCTGGATCCCTAAATTGCTAAACTGTGAATTCCTGGATGCTGGAAAAGGAGCTGTACAAATGCTACTGCAAGATTTCCTTGTTCTTTCCAAGTGTGCTCTTTCCAAAGCACATGCTTTTGGCTACTGTCAGTGCATGAATTTGGACAGGTCTCTGGGTCTAACACAGTATGGCTGCCCTTACAGTTTTACTTAGAAATTGTCTTTACTTTTTATTATGCTACGAGCAAGGAAGAATTATGCTACAATGTCCAATTTGCAGTAAGGCATAATTCAGGCCTTATCTTACTCTCATAAATCAAGTACTGCAACTCACCTATGATTCCAGCAACTGTATGACTTGCTCCTAGAGATTTGATATGAAGATTCATTAAAGGAACAACCATGCTCACCCCAAATAAGTCCTGAAAAGAAGCCAAGAAAAGTTTTAGTAACTTTCACAAAGACAGTGGGTACCTGGCTTAGTAACAGTCAAAAAAACCCCAAAAAACTCCATATCAACACAAGGTCAACAGAAAATTTTTCATATTACAAAACACATAAACTGAAAGATAAAGGATTGCCTCACAGAGGAGTTACACCTATGAAAACATCAATCCTCTCCCCCCACTCCAGATACGATCCTTCTGAAGGTATATAATAAACATTCAATATTTCTTTAATATACATTAAACTTTATCTGTTTAACAAGAAAAGTACCTAGTACCACGGTTTTAAATTCAAAGTGGTCTGATTTCAATCACCTAAAAATACTTTTTATTTGTGCAAAGAACATATATTTTGAAAAACAGTATTTTAACCCAACCACAATGGGGAAGAAGCTACAGTAGATTTAAACCTACTTGCAGACTGCCTTTGTGTATAGCTCAAGAAATGTAGTGAAAAGACAGAAACATGAAAAAAAAAGAAGAAAAAAGGCAAAGCATAATTGAAACAGTTTGTAAGAGGAGGGTAAAGGACACTGCCCATCCTGAGCAGTACAAGGATCTCCTACTCATTCCTTTTGCTTTATTACCTTTTGTTAAGCTCACCACGTTGACCCAGTAGTTCAGTACTACTACAATATGGCACAGCATCCTGAGTCCCTTGGAGAAGATCTACTAGAGCAAGAGCACCTTTCATCACTGACTGCTTGAACAGAACTAGACTACCTCAAAGCCTGATTAACTGTAACAATGTGTATCACTAACTGAATTCTCACAGTCTGTCATTAATTATTTTTTGATGGTTGAAGTTGAGGCTTACAAGGTTAGAATCATTAAATATATTAGCATGAACAAACAGAGCACACCACTTACAAACACCTTCAGTAACACAATGTCAGGTGCCATCTGTGAACCTGAAGAGAGGTTCAGTGACCTTGTCCAGGTCGCCATCAGAGACATTAAAAAGTACGTCTCAGACTATACCCTGGCAGTGCTGGACTCTCATAGGCATGCAGGTAGAGCCAGACCCATTAACCACAATCCTCTGATGGGTACTTACTTCTCATTTCACATGTAATTCCTTATGTGGAAAGATAGATACGCTGTATTTACTTGTCTGGCTACAGGAAGTTTGCATCACCACACCCTCTAAAGGACACCGTTGATTTTCTTGTGTGCCCCAGCTCAGTGTCAACAAGCTATTCCAGGGCTGGAGAACCACAGCATTTAAAAGTCAGTTAAAAGAAGCAAAGCTTGTTCTAATGCACCTTTTACTGGGATATTTGCTCCAGGACGCAAACCAACTGGGTTGCTTCTCTTGCCCAACCTGAAAGTAGCTAAGACAGTATCTTGACATTTCACAGTGCAAACTCCTACTCATTTTGTATTCATTTTCCAAGTCATCGCTTGTAATTTCAAATTAATTAAACGACACTTTCCTGAGGCTCGGGAATCGCTACAGAATATGAACCTTCTTTAAAGTCTGTGTTCTTTCAATAAGGGAGGGGTTTTTTTCCTAGAAAAATCGTATTTTTAGGTTGGTTTTTTTTTGGGGTTTTTTTTTTTTTTTAGCTCTCTTAGAAGCACAAGGCAAGACTGAGCTTTTAGGGTGCTGCGGGTCAAACGGCACAGCCGCTCCACACGGCCGCCGCTGCAAACGCCGGCATTCCCAAGGAGCAGCGCTGCAGCCCGCAGCCAGCAGCCTCGGACCGGAGCTGGGAAGGCTCCCGCTCCCGCTCCCGGGCG
>VZRO01006067.1:507821-544942 GCA_013397915.1 Daphoenositta chrysoptera
GGCCTGCGCAGTGCCCGCGGCGCGGCGGAAGCGGGCAGGCGGCGGGGCCGCGCCGCGGGTGGTGCTGCGTTCCGCGCCGTATCCTTCGTGTGGCCTTTTTCTCGGGCGAAGACCAGGAACAGCAAGGGTCCCTGCCGGCCTCGGGAGCCGTCGGGATCCCTGCCTCCACCCTCCCACACACACCTCTGTAGGACTTTGCCCTTCCTGCCTCCTGCGTGTTTGTACGGGGAGGATTTTGTAACCCGTCCCCTCGGGGCCTGAGGCTGTGTGGAAAGCAGGAAGAGCCAGGTGGAGCCGAGGGGCTTTGGAAACAAATATGCCATAGGAGCATGGTAGTGGATCCCCTGCAGCGTTCTCGTGTTGCTGCAGCAGGATGGCTTTTGGGGCGGTGCACCTCCCATCCTGCCTATCCGTGTGGAGAGCGGCCGTGTCCCAGCGCTGCTGTGGGCTCAGCCCGGTGCTGTGTGGCTCAGCCCGGTGCCTGCATCAAGCGTTCCTGGCAGCAAAGTGTTTTCTTGCCTTGTTACGTGGCTGGTGATGGTGGTTCTGAGCCAGGGAAGAAGGGGCATCCCTCTTCCTGCCTAGCACTTTCACTGCTATGCTGTGTTTTTGTTAAAAGTCAGGGATAGCTGGAATTGCTGATGACTACTATGTTATAATGCATTGGCATCCAAAGCAGTGAAAACTTCATTCATAAATTTCTCAGATGCACTGGTGGAAACGATTGTCACATGCAAAATGTGACCATCCAACTTTAAGTTGGAGTCAGAGGTGCTCTTTTATATAGTTGCTTGGCCAGGGATCAATAAAAGTGCTGCAGTTTTAAATACTTTTAAAAATGCACAAGGGCATAGGAGATGCTTTAACTTGTTTTTAATTATCAGTAAAAAGAAACTTTTGAAAAATGTTGATGACTCTTATGTTTTAAAAGTTAGCATGAGTTACAAATTTTGAGAAAGATCATTCAATAAATGACTATAGCGTAACTTCAATCCTATCTTCATGGTTTCAGAAGAAATAAATATCACAAGGTTGATGAATCTTTTGCAGATTTAGGTCACAAAAAAAAAAAAGGAGAGGGGAATGTGGTTTTCCTTATGGTTATTAAAATTTAAGTTAAAAAAACCCCAAAACTCTAAAGCAGGACTTATTTCTAAATATGCAGCTTATTTATAAGATACCAATGCAGAACTTAACTTCGTATATGCATAGGGACAAAGATGTTATCACAGTCCAGACAAGAATAACTCAGTTGTTTAATATCCCAGTGGCTGTGATATTTTAGTGTTGGGTTAACCAATATATCCTATTAATTTATCTCTTTGAGGCCACTTTGAATAACAAATTCTCTCAGTGAGGTTTTTAAAATTCTGGATACAACACTAACGGAGATCAGTTGCACACAATTCCTCTGGAATCGACAAAATGGTGACAAGATACTGAAATATTAGAGCATCCTGGGAATTGCTGCTACATTGTCTGCTCAATACTGCGCTTATTTTACGCTTGGTCATTTTAACTGATAGAAGAAATGGAAAATGCCTGAAAATTATTGGAACAAACTATTAAAGAGGTGAATGATTAAAAGATGTTGCAGGGGTTTAGGTACTTTTCCTGGGGTCTAAGGGACATTGACTTCTATGGAAACACTGAGCCCAACTGAAATTTTTAAGGTTTTATGTGTTAGTCTCTGCCATAAGTCTCTGAAACCAGTTAGCTGTTTTGCATTCTTCTCAGGTTCTGAAGATGACTATGATCGAATATGATGGGGACAAAACATTGCAGGCAGGAATACTGAATTCCCTGACAATGAAAACCCTTAGTTTTGTATGTTACTTCAAGCTATCTCTATGCAGAATGACTTGTAAAGCAGAGAATAACCAAACTTTATGACATCAATGCAAACTGTTCATGGAAAAAACCAAGCATTTAGAGAACATATAGGTGTCTCTTCCTTTAACAGATCTCTTACTGCTTTTGTCCTGGCAAACTTGATCATATAGCTAAAGAATTGTGCATATTACATGCTTACATAATTTACATAATATATAAGAAAAATGTATTAATATATAGTAAATGTGACAAATATCTCTGTTGCCTTTGAACTGAGGGGAGATGATTTCAGCTGCCTCAAGGTTCCCACTCATGTTCCGTCATTGCAATTACAAAATTTAAGATAAAGACTCTCAAATAAAGAAATCTTAAGATAACTATTCTCAAATAAAGTGATTGATAAGGGAATTGACTAGCAATTAAAGGAATGAAATACAATGAAGATCATTTATCAGAGTCCTATGGAAAATAGAGCTAGTCTAATGTCTTTGGGAGCAGAATATCATGGTTGGTTGATTGAAATGATATTATCAATATAGTACACTTATGTTACTTTAAAGTGTTTGACTTGTTACTGGATGATTCTCAAAAACAGGAGTGCAGTAGATACTCAGACATGTCAAGCAACAGCATGTGTATCCAGAATTATCTGGATGATACTTTTATTTCCATTTATTTTTCCATGATCTGGTAGTAGCAGTTGAATGAACATTATTGATTTTATGGATAATGTTAGAACCAGGAAAAACATACAGACTACTGTCACTACACAATCAGAGTACTCTGTTTCCATTATATGTAAGTAATGCAAGTGTGAAGTGCATCATGCTAGAAACAAAGCATGAGGAGGTGCACCTCTCTGCTGTGACAGTGATTATGAGATGAACTTGAACTTGGTAGTCAAAGTACTCAGCCAGCAGCTGTAAGTTTTTATTGCTATTTTGTGGCCTCCCGAAAAAGCACGCATCTTTTGATAAGAAGTAGAGGAGCCAGAAGTAAAAAAGCAGGAAAACTTTATTACATCTGTATCAGTTTTTCAGTTTGTATACTAATGCAACATTGTGTCTAGGTCTGCTGTCCTAATTGAAGATCAATTTTGAATAAATAGGGTTAAAAAAAAAAAAGATATTTTAATGGCAAAAGGAACATTTCTTACAGTGTTGGGCTGCTGGAGATCAGATTATCCACAGCCTTGGTGGGCTATTCTTGCCTCAGATTATGAATGGGAGGAGAACTAGTCTGTGGGAGAATGTCTGAGATTCAGTTTTTTCATGAGGGGAAGGGTTGAGGAATCTTCAGCCTTTTAGTGAAAACATCTACTGTAAATGTTTGGTGTCACCTGCTAAGTGAGGGGTTGAGGCAGTCTGCAGCTGCCCTTCCTCAGCCAGCTCTGTGGCTGTGTGTGCTCCAAGCCCTGCCATAGTGAAAGCACTGATGGAAGTCATCTGAAATCTAATAAAATTCTTTTAAAAAAAGATCTTTACATTACTTCAGTAGGGGAGAAAATTTTAAACCCCATAAATTCTTAAACAAAATTTTAAAAATACTTCTGTGAGACAGATCTAAGACAACTACACTGATTTATTCCAGTAAATGGAATATATTCTTGAATTCCTGCATTGCAAATAGGTAAGGTCAAGACCCCCAAATGTGCAATTTGTCATCAAATTTAGTGAATCTAACAATGACTTATTTCATTCTGGTTTACCGCTTCAGCTCATTAGGGTAACTTCAACAGTCATTTCAACTTCTCATATACAAATTGAGCCAAGTAGAAAAAGTTACAATCCAGTGGTCCAGAACATTTTAAGAGGTACTTGTAAATGAACTTGAGTTTGGAATCTGCTGTTAATCTTAAAGACATTTAAAGTGTAATCTGTCTGAAAAGATCTGCAAATTTAGGGAATGTGGAAAGAAACCTTTTAATTGATTCCACCCTCAAAGCTGTAAATGAATTAGGTGGGCATGTCAGAGAGACTTAGAAAGCATTTATAAAACAGCTTGTTAAAGGAAGGAATTATTTCAGGCATCGGGCCTACTTCTTCCCTTCTGGAGATTTTCATGGCAGCGTAACCGAGGCCACATAGCTCTCTGTGTTTCTTTCAATTTATGTTTAACAGATGAAATAAATACATGGGGATGGTTTAGATATTATTGATCCTGCTCTGGAGCAGAAGGTGGCTGGGATTACTCCTGTTGACTTCAGTCTCTTTTCTGTCATATTACAGTACCCTTACATCACACACATCTCCTCCCTACACATCCCTCACCCAGTCTATGATGTTATTTATTTATTTATTTATTTATTCATTCATTTTAAGGTCAGTGGCTCTGTAGAAGCTGGAGAGGTACAGAAAGAACTAAAGGCTAGTTCCTCAGGGTTCCTGAATAAATCCAAAAATATATATCTCAAAAAGTGTCTGTGCAGTAAATGGAAGGTGTTACAGCCTCAGAGTGAGATTCATAATAGCATCCTGCTGTGGAAGGACCCATGTAGGGCAACAATAAAAATGGTGAAGACTCCAGCTTTTAATTTCTGACTATTTATGCATAACTACTTTCATAGGAAACTACCTGGAATTAGGCAACTCATTCATTTCTGTGAAAATTACACATGTGATGTATCATGACTTTAATGTATTGCAGGAAACATTAATGACTTTGGCCTGGCTTTTCTATAATTGTATTAAAAATTTAGAGCACTCACAATGGTGATGTGATAAAGGAGCTCAGATGCACCTTCTTGTACCTCTGATGATTCTAGTTATCTTACCCAAAATGCAGAGACATGGATTCATCACACCTTGAATCAGTGTTAGGGCACAATTAAAAAAGAAATTGTGCTTTGCCATATTTTTACCTATTTTATCTAATGTAGATTTAATGCAAGACATAATACAGAATGGGATATATGAAACAGAGTGATCCACTCAGTCATACTAAAGTTTTGCCTTCCTTTCTGTGGCTGAATAAATCTATGATGCTTTGTGGAGTGTCAAAGTCCTGAGCACAGAGAGGGTGTAAGGCGGGGTCCAAGTGGGATGTACACCCTGCAGCTTTGTTCATCAGGGTGACTGCAAGTCTGCTGTATGTTCCTGCAGGTGCCTTAAAGTGTGTCCTGGGTACATAGAGATGTATAGAAGTAATGCCTCATGAAGAAGATTTTTCTTGTTGGTTTATTAGAATTCCTGTTGAAGCTTTTGCTCACATACGGGCTGCTTATGTCCCTTCTGTTCTTACCATCATTATCTCTGTGACCTCAGTATAGCTCATGCAGAATGAATGACTCAGTGGTACCTGTGTTCAGAATGGCTTGGTTTCCTCCATTTGTAGAGGACTTCAGCACATTTCTGCAATCTCCAGTCAGGTTTTACCTGACCCAGCCATGTACCCTGTCTGCAAAGAAGGTGGATGGTATCCTGGTCCACTTTAGGCAAAGGCTGTCAGCAAGCTGGGGGAGGTGTTCCTTCCTCTCTACTCAGCACTGCTGAGGCCACACTTGGAGTGCTGGGTTCGGTTCTGGGCTCTGCAGTACAAGAGACACATGGACACTCTGGAGGGAGTCAAGTGATGGACAGCTGAGGTGATGGAGGGACAGGAGCATGTCTGCTCTGAGGAAAAGCTGAGAAAACTGGGACTGTTCTGCCTGGAGAAGAGAAGGTTTTGGGGGGTTTTATATAAATATCTGAAAGGAAAGTATAAAGAGGATGGAGCCAGGCTCTTTTCAGTTATGCCCACTGACAGGACCAGAGACTGTGGGCACAAACTGAAACACGGGAGGGTCGCTTTGAACATCAGGAAACCCTTTTTACTGTGAAGGTGAGCAAACACTGGAAGGTGTTGCACAAGGAGGTTCTGGAGTATCCAGCCTTGGACATATTCAAAAGCCACCTGGACATGGTCCTGGGCAATCAGATCCAGGTGGTCCTGCTTGAGCAGGGAGGCTAGACAAGATGACCTCTGGAGGTCCCTTCCAAGCTCAGTCATTCTGTGATTGTGTGACTTGTGGTCTGATTTACTGCAGTATTAAGAATAAAGCGGTCCTATCTCAAACTAGTTATTCCAGACCCTTTAGTCAGTGACCAAACCAAACCAAACCAAACCAAACCAAACCAAACCAAACCAAACCAAACCAAACCAAACCAACAACCAACCAACCAAAGTAATTGTACTTTTAGAGCATGGTTCCTTGCGCATTGAGGTAGTCATGCAAAAATAGGTCAGATGGACTGTGCCATAGAAGTGAGGTATGACTGTAGAGGAAACCTGAAGTGACCGGCTTAGTTGCAGAACTCCAGCCACACATTTAATGGACAAGGTGTGTGCAGGTATGCTGTGTAAGGTGTCTGGCTCTTTGTCTGCCTAGTACTCTGCTGCCAAGGGATCATGTAGGTGCAATAGGTAACACCCTGCCCAGCTGGGGCAGATGGACAGGATGAGGATGGGAATCAGTGGGTGAGATCCTCCCATTACTGTTCAGAACAGTAAATGAGCATTGAGGTCTCAGAAGGACTCAGCTCTGAGGCGGTTGCTGAAATTGTTTCTTGGTATATAGTGAGACATGCAGCCAGTTCTAAAAGGCTGTTTTTCGATCATGGACATATCTGCCAGCACAGATAAGGAGCTGCCTGCCAATTCCAAACATACGCACCCGACACTTACTCCATCACACACAAACATAAACAAGCAAATAAACAACCTCCCCTTCCCATAAATATCTTTTTTTTTCCCTTCAGATGGAAAAGGAAAAAAGAAACAGCCTGCTATTGTTTTTTTAATTTTTTTTTTCTTTTCTATTTTTAAATACGAGGAGGGGCTCAGATACTATATTGGAGTTGGAGTTATTATATACATAAATAAAATATGCAGATTCAGGACTTAGTTTAACCCTATCTATCTGGTGAAAAATCAGAAATAAAATCACAAAACTTTTGCCAGCTTTGTTAAATGAGTTTGGAATCCATCCATTATGTGGGGCCTTCAACCTTCATGCTGCAAGTCAACAAAATCAATGAATGTTTGGCTTAATTGGCCAAATTGATTGAATATTAAAGCTGATTTAATTACTTGATTGTCATTATAGTAGGGATAAATTTGGCTAAGTCATTTTGGTTAAAATTGACAGTGTTTCTGCAGAAATTTAGGAGTTTTGAAAGGAGCTGGGGAATGACTTTGTTTGAGACTCAGAATTCAGATTGTTTTGCCTTGATAAGCCTGTCCCTGTTTTCTCTGCCTTGAAACTTTCTTCTATTGAGGAACCTTCAGGATTTAATTTAATTAAAGAAAAAGTGCCCTGAGACTTTCTTTGAGTATTCAAGTGGTGGATAACATGAATTTTTAAGCTGACATAACAAGTCTTAACATGGCTTCTGATTCATTCTTGACATAGACGGGCATAATGCTGGCAATGTTAGAGTATTTGGAAGATAACACTGCCAGAGAATGTGCCATAAATATAAAAGAGAATAATTAAATTAGATCCTCTCAGGATGAACATGCTAAACTGAGACCAGAGTGCATGTACTGTATATTAAAAATAAATACTTGCGCTGCACAGGCAGTAATTCAGCTGTCATTTGAATTCAGTGAAACTTTTCATGCAAACTGATTTCAGTGAAGCTACTCACAACAGTAAGTTGCTCTCATGCAGAAATAGGCTCACAGAGTCACTGACGTATTTCTGTCCTGAAGCCAGGTAGGTGCAACATGACTGGAACTATCCATTTGATATTTTTTGGTTGTACATGACTGGAACTATCCATTTGATATTTTTTGGTTGTTTGTTTTATTAATTGTGGTTCAGCAGCTGAGATAGGGGTCTGGAGTTCTTTTTTTTTCTTCTGATTTAATGTTGGAAAAGTTCACTGTTGTGAAGTTATAAGATCTCACATTATTTAGGATGAGCTAAGTGGCATAATGTTAAACAGTGCATCAGAATTAATTTTTAATGGATATCATGGAAAACTTCGTATCATGGATTTTGTTTATGTTGTGACTATCTGTATCTTTGAATTTCACTGAATAAAATTCTTGAACTTTGTGCCAATGCTTTCTAAGGCCACCCATACACCAGCAAAATGGTTGGGAGCTCCAGTTCACTGCGTGGGATTCAGTTGCAGATTAAGACCTTTGCATTCAGACATCTCCATGTGAAAAACAGATCTTTGCTGCCATTAGAGTTGATCAAGATCTGGCTAAAACACTCAGCAGTGCCTCCAGAATGGCCTGACAAGCTAATGGAGCCTGGATTCAGCCATCTTAACAGAGGCAGCCTGGATCACTTTTGGGTGGTGTGAACCTGACCTGTATTTGTCACTCAAGAAAGATGTTGGCCTCCTCTAAGTCCCTTGTCATACCTGCCTGCCAAATGTAGACGCCTTAGACATCCTGGAGCAGCCAATTGCAGGAGATGACAGTAAGGCAACTGTACCCCTCTTTCCAGACATGATTCCGTCACCATCGTGTAGGGTCCTCGTGTCATCCAAGGTGAGAGGGGGTATGTAAGACCCTGTGTGGGGCTAGCAGATATTTTAAAATATAAAGGGAAATACGTCCTTCTGGAGTGGCAGCTGAGAGCCAGCAGGATACTCTGGAACTGGCTAGAGCTAGGTGTCTGCCTGAGCGACTGAGCTGAGCCCTCTGAGTCTAATCTAGGTTGTGATGAACTGCTCTCTGGCTCCACTGAACATGATCACTATTGATTTTGATGGAAAGACATTCAGCTTATATGAAATTGTCTAAATTTGGGCATGTTAGTGCTGAACTGAATCCTACTTTTTTTTTTTTCAGACACATTAGAATAGAATTGAACCGAACAGAACAGAATAGAGTATTTCAGTTGGAGGGGACCTCCAACAGTTATCTAATCCATCTGCCTGACAGCTTCAGGGCTGACCAAAAGTTAAAGCATTATTCCAAACCTGAAGTAATCATTCTTATTTTCTTTTATAGCACATTCTATGTGTTCTTTTGCCTGATTTTTAAATTTTGTTTTCTATAATAATGAACAATAAAACATCACTTTCCAAAATTAGATTTCCAATCACCTCTTTTTGCTGTATCAAAATGAACTGCATCAGTGGCTGTCAGGAAAAGCAAATATGACAAAAAGAGTCTGTTTGAATATTCATTTGCTGCTCTGCATACACTGAAACTCTGAAGTGCAAGAAAGCCACAAAATATTAGATGTGCTTGTGTATGAAATTAGTATAGTATCAGGTTTGAATAAAATATGATTAATAAAAAATGTGGATATGATGTTGGGCAGATATTGTGGTGTTATAAAACCACTGAGGACACAGCACCAGTTCATCTGTGTAGAAATGAAGGGACGTGGTAGAAACAGTGTTTTCCTCGCTCTCCTCAAGCATGCTGGTGCACTGTCCAAAGCAATACTGGCATATTGGAAGTAGGAGTCCCTCCAGAGTCCTAAGTCTATTGCAATAAGGTGTTGTGACAAGTGTTTTCTGGAGTAAACTGGCTTCATTCTTATGAGCCCAGCTCTTCCCAATACACGGTATCAATGGAAATTTTCTACTCTGGTGATAAATCCAATGAAAGTTTATCGGGTAAGGACTGTAGGATCTGTTGCACATTATAAACTCTATAAATTTCTGTAGGAGCATGTCCTGTAAGCCACGAGAGATGATTAGGAAGGCCTGCTTGGCATGAAATGAAGTTATTGAAAAAGCCTTTTTCTTGTACAGAGAGTACTTGTAATTTAAATGTTTTACCTCATCACTTTCCAAAATGGCCAAAGCATGTGTTTGGGAAAGTGTCTTCTTGTTTTAAAAAGATTGAAGTTTTTTTATAAGGTGCTGGATGGAATTTTTAACTGCATACATTTTTGATATATGCAAAAAAGATGCAGCTGAATAAATAAAGGATTTAAGTGTTTTTGTGTTTAGTGTTGGTAAAATTATTACTTTAAAGGTAAGATGTAAATTTTTAAAGATAACTGTATTTTTATTATATAGGATTTTTCAGAGGCATGTCTTCAGTTTGGCTACCATATTTTAAAATTCTATAAAAAATCCTCAGCCTTCATTTTGTATCGTGACTTACAGTAACTTCCAAAGTGTTGCAGGTGTTTCCTTTCCTGCTAGCAGCTAAGCAAACATTCACCACCAGGCCTGAACTTTGGAAGTCCTTGCTGCTCCTGTGTGCTCTGTAACGCCGCTCACGTAGATGGGCAGAGCCATTGCAACTCCATCTCCATCTCCACTGATGTTGATGCACCAGCTGCAATAATATTTCAAGTCAATCCCTGATTAGTTAGGGGAAGGTCAGCTATTTCTGACCGGCCTCGCCCAGACAGCGAAACAGAGCAAAGCTCTGCCATCAGTGTCCTAAAATAGAAGGCCCTTTTCATCTGTCAGACTTGAGTCAGCCACATGGAACACAAATTTGGAGACACAAATCGGCTCACAGGGCATTGGGAAGAAGGGCACAGGCAGAAAGTCAAGTGAAGAGAAACTTCTTCAGACATGAGCTGTATTCTCCAAACAGTTTTTTAGTTATTTACACTTTTTTTTTTTTAAATTTATTTTACTGCTAACCTTTTAAGTAATTAAGGTTTTGGGTTTTTTTTAAATAACTTCGATAATGAAACTTAGTGTGGGGATTTTTTTTGGAGGCTTCTTTGCAGCTCTGGGGGTTTTGCTTTTTTTGGTGGCATTTGGAACTGATTATTGGCTTCTTGCTACAGAAATAGGAACTTGTTCAGAAGCACCTGAAGATGCTGGGGTTAGTATGAACTTTTTATTTATGAGAATTATATATGTAGAATTCTTGGATGTCTTTATTTTCTTAGAATTTACTTCTGTATAAACTTTTGAATATACTCATTTTGACCTTCTGGAGGCTTACAAGCCTGCTTCAAAACCTCTTATAATAATTTTTGTAATCAGGTCTAAAATGAATTTTTATTTTATGATACTGCTTTTGCAATATGATATTCTTTTAAAAGAAGAATGACTGTTTATATATGCTATAGCTGACCTAAATTCAGACAGGTTGTGTGTTTTTTACCTTAACATCTAATTGAACTTAATCCTTTCAGCCATTCAAAAATTGTATAATAATGGCTTTCTTTTTTTTTTTTTTTTTTTCCTTCCTCTGTAGGGAGAGAAGGCAACTTTCCACCATGAAGGTTTCTTCTGGAGGTGCTGGTTTAGTGGAAATGTAGTAGATAATAATGCCAGCATGTGGAATTTTTGGTATAGTAAGTAAATTTTTCCCTTTAAATTATCTACAGTAATTTGTTCGCAAAATTGTTGGGGTTTGGTGTGTTTTTTGTTTTTACTTCTGTCTGATGAATCATTAGATTTCATATGGCTTCCTTGGGGATCAGGTTCTTGAGCTACCCTAAAATAAATTCTTGACACACACTTTTGTAATCTGTACTATAGGAAACCCCAGGACAAAATGATACAAGTTTAGCTATCAGATTGCGCTGCGATTGTTATGGATGCCCCGTTAACCTGAGTCCATTCTTAGTTACACAGTCTTTTGCCACTTACTGTTAAACAGATGTGTTATTTCTGGTAAGTAGGGAAAAAAGAGCTTGGTGGTTAGCCTGGTCCATGAATTTTTGCTTGGAGAGTTTCTCCGTCTAGTTCTTAAGCAACTACAAGTGGGTTAAGACAGGAATGGGCAACTCCACAGTGAAAATGGTGTAGGATACACCATCTCCAGAAGAGTTCCTCTATTGCATTCACACATGACCTGTTGCTTTCCTTCACTACATCCAGAATTCTAAGAAAAATAGAATTCCAAGATCAGATAGTGTTTTACAACCAAAGTCTCCCATTAAGATATCAAGGAAAACTTCTTGTCCAGTCTTTGACATTCCCTCTGAGGTAGGGAGCTTCCTCACATAATTGCAAGATTTCCATAATCCTTGTGAAAGCAGGTTCCATCATACAAATTTGACTTTAATAGCCCATATTTTGCTAAATATATTGCGTAGTCTTAGGTGGAAAATGTAATATTCACTGTAGTTAATTTCCCCTTGTTATTTATCTGAAAAATTCTGTGGTCAGGACTCTGAAATTTAAATGGCGTTGAAGTTATAGTCAGCTTTTATCTTTCACCAGGAAGAAGTTGATGTTTTTAGACATTTGATATGAAGGGTGAAATTACCCTTTTCTGGAGGATATTCATTCCATAGACTAAACTCATATTTGTGGACATTGTAAACTTTCTGAAGAAGCTTGATATTTTTGTTGTTCTTTCACAAAAGGAAAAGTAATTTCCTGGATTTTGTTTGTTTGGCTGGTTTTTTGGACATGCAGTAATGAGAAGAACATAATTAACCCTCAAATGAGGAAGGTACATATGCATACAAAAGCATACATATGCATCACATAAAAATTGCATTGTGCCTTCAGCATGGCTCATTTACTGTCCCAGAGTACAAATCTATATTGCTCTTTAAGGAATATTCTTGTTTGGATAACAAGGCTCATATCTCTTACCAAACCAAATTCACTGTAAGCTGTTGCCTAGGAAAAAACCTGAAATCTTGACCTATGAAGCTCAGTTTGCCCATTTGAAGAACAGACACACAGTATTTTTAAGGCAGTAAAATATTAATCTTCTGCTTTCTTTCATTCTTAGCCAACCAGTCACCTTCTAAGAATTGTACACATGCTTACCTGTCCCCATTTCCTCTTCTCCGAGACGAACACAACTCAACCTCCTATGACTCTGCAATCAGTAAGTATTGTTTGGTGCAAATGAATAAAAAGCCTATAGTTTCAAGAAAACAATTTGGATGCTTCAAAATAAAACAGCCTTATCACTCCACACAGTTTAATTAACAGAGTTTTGGTGTTTCATACTTCTCGTAATTTTACAACATGCATATTTAAGCCACTGTTTAACAAAGCACTTAAATGAATGCTTAGCTTTAAGCATGATGGCAGAATGGAGGTAATTTCTGAAAAAAAAAAAAAGATGTTTCGTTTTTAGTGCTTTTTTTCTCCAACATAGTAAGTATCTTCCTTGGGCTGAATGCATTAAACAAGTACTTCTTGTCATGTATTTCAATAAATCTGGTTTTGGTTTTGTTTGGGGGTTTTTGCTGGGTTTTTTTTGTTTGTTTTGGTTTTTGGGTGCTTTTTTGTTAAATAAATTACTACATATGGAAATGTATTGCATTTTTATTTTACGAGGAAGGACGAACAGAGCCTTCATGCTAAGTTTATTTAACTGACTCAGATATACTTCACAGTATACAGTACACTTGTACTGTAACAGAGATACATATAGGTATATATTTGTATATATGTGAAAGATATACATTAATAAAAAAACCTTATGTTTGAATAGTGCCTAGAAAGCTCTGTTTTTACACTTAGAAACTACTTAAAAATATCAGGTGGATTTCATCAGAATAGGATCTTTACACAAACATATTTGAAGTAAATAACTTCAGATGTCTATTTCATATGACTTTTTAAACCTGTGATGTGTGGATGCTACATGTCTCTGAGCTTGCTGACTAAGGTATTTAAGTGATCCCTTCCTGTCCTGAAGCTGTAATTATGCTTTTGCTAACCTTGAAGTGTCTTTAGAATCCAATTTTTATGCTGCAGACATGAAAAAGAAAATAAACTAGTATTATAATGGTTCTGTTAATCTTTAGAAATTATGAACTGTTTGTCCAGGAAGAATTCAGACCTCACCATTCAGAGGTCTAATCTGTAACTTCATAGCACATCTAGAACAGTTTATCTTTCCGTTTGAAAGTGACAGAGTCGTCAGCTCCTAATAACCTAGACAGAGTTTGTATTCCATTGTTCACTCATACATTCACAAAGGTTCCTCAAATTATATTGCATGATTACACAGAAGTGGACAAACAAAGAAAAAGTAAAGGAGAAGGAATATCATCAAAAGTTTAATTAATTTTAGTTAATATTTGCCGAAAGAACCATTGCTCAAATATGATTTTCCTATCTATATTTCATATTAGGAGATTAAAAGTAGGCAGAACTGTACTAGAGATGCTGGCCCAGGTAGAGTATATTCAGAGCCATTCCTGCTATATAAATAGATACAGTTGGATTGCTTTTGAGCTCATTAAAACTGAAGAGGGTTTGGGGTTTTTTTCTGCCTACATTTCATTTGCAGCATCCAAGCTGAGTTATTTACTAGAACAGGTATGATTGTTCAAGAGTCTTTCACAACTTTTTATGAAGAAGGTTATGTCATCATCTCTTCTGTTAGTTCAAAACTTGTTTCTCCTTTAGTTTACTTTGACAATCCTGCCCATAATAAAAACAAGTTTTTAAAACCTCGCTGCAACTGCAGTCACTAAATTAAGAAATGTTAGAAGGTTAGTCTCTTCTTGACTCCCAGTGCAGGAAATGGTTTTCTATAAAGCCAGTGGCAAAAGGCTTCAGTTTGGTTTCATGAAGAACAAGATTTCGTCTATGATTTGTATATCCAGTTGTCTGCATCTAATACTTTGCATCAGCTAAACATAGAATAAAAGGGCACTGCCAAAAATTGAGGTTATTGTCCCCTTTTTGGGTTCTGCTACTGTTTCTTGATAAAATATTACCATTTTCATGGCTCATAGCTTTTTTGACATGTTCTCTTTTGGGGATTATAAAAAGCCCAAATCTCCTCCCCAGGTTTATCATTGCATTTTTAGTGAGTCAATCAAGTTCTGTTTCAAGTAGGGTGGATAACAAATTTTCTGTCATTTTAATTTTCTCTTTCATAGAAAAATAAACAACTGAATAAAGAGGTTTAAACTTAATTAGAAAAATCAAACATATATACATTTTCTAAAAATCTCAAAATTTCTGTTCAGAGGTCTATTAGTTTCTGAGCAAGAAAAGGCATGTGCCTTTTTTACAGACCATTTGGCTTAAGAGACTTTTGGACTTTTTCAGAGGAATTTGAATTTAATTGCAGCCCCTTATTCAGTCCCTTGAGTGGAGACATAAGTGTGGTTTGGTTTTGGAGTGCTGTGTCACCATCCAGCTGGAAGAGCTCAGGCAAAGATAAGTTGCCTGAGGAACATGAAATCTCTGATGCTTTTTGAGTGCAGTGTCTGGACCAAGTTCTCTGTTGACATAACTCCCTTGGCTTTAGTAGGAATTCGGCTCAGAGCTTTTCTGGGCCAGAATTCAAAACAGGCTGACCTATCCTCTCTTAGTTTATTTACATCTTTTTGTATGTTGAGTTTACCTTTGTGTTAAAGCACTGAGGACGGAGGACTCTAGTGTTACAGTATGCCTTACAAAGCTTTAGACCAAAGGCTTGGTTTGTTCTGATGTACAAACCTAGACTATGAGCTCTTGGTGCCAAGGACTATAGCCTTAGATGGAAATGTAAAGACACAAAAGCCTACGGGGATGCTTATATTGGAGATTTGAATGCATACTTTAATGTATCAGATATCTTTTAATCATTACTGTTAGATGCATGATCAGCTTCAAAGGGTTAGATAGCACTGCTTTGAAATTGCAGTTTGCTCTATCTTTTAATCCTGGTTATAATGTTTTTGTGCATTCATTGGTTTTGTTAAATATCTTGGCAGAGTGGGGAGGACTTCCCCTAGCTGTACTGTAAGGTATGGTTTCAAAAGCTTTGTGAACCATCTTTTACAGTTAATGTACTTAAATTCATAGGCCATGTCATTTATCTCAACCTGAAACAGGTTCTAAATTAACTCAGGGGAAGCCTGACTCTAGTGACTTTCGTGATGGTACAGAGGTTTAGAGTGACAACTATTGTAATGTGCAGCTCTTAAGTTGACTTAGCACCTCATTGTGTTGATAGCAGATTCATTTTTATGATGATTCACATACATAAGTGCAACAAACTACAACCTAGGAATAAAAAAAATATTTAGACCATGCAATAGAAGAACCACAGCAGCAACCTTTATCTTCTAAAATAAACATACATTTGCATAATCATATCCAGATTAGTTGCCCCGTCAGGCTATTCTGAAAACGTAATAGTATAGTACTTTAATATTAATTCATTGCTAGCTAGATTCATGCACAGTGTCATGTCATTAGATTACTTAAGATTGATGTTCAAGGGCTATCACACTGTTCTAAAGTTCTTTTACTACAGGACAATACTAGGCTTGTTTTTGGAAAATGTGCAAAGTTCTTACTCATGGAAATAGTCCCATTGGCCGTAGTGAGATTATTCCTAAGAAAAAGAAGTGAAAAATCTAACACTTAGTCACTAATTCATTATTTTTATTTTTGAGGAGATTTTTTTCAACTTAATACGGAAATAAACAATAGTTCCCTAAGTGTTGTAAATTACTCCAACACCTTTTGAAGCTGAAGTGGAAGCATTTTAATGGGGCAGCACATGAGTTTAAAACTCTGATTTGTAGCTGCTAGTACTGTTTTTCCTGAATATTAGTATCTTATTTTGTCCAGTATTGGGCACATTGCCAGCATTTGAAATAATGCCTAGTGGATAATACACAATGTTTATAGGACTGAAACAAAAATCTGATTCAGCAACTGTTAAATCTAAAATGGTGAGATCAAATTTATTGGCAGGTTTGTTAATGGGTTGAAATCAACCTAAAGTAATATGGAAAATATCAGCAATGAAATCTGAAAATAGAAGTTGTACAAGTGAAATGTTAGCAGTAGTCTATTTCTAGGGGAAAAAAATGCTCTTATGTAATGCAGTCATATAATTGCCCATGAGAGACTGTAATACAGTACGTTTATAAGGGACAATTCTGTAGCCCCCAAGCAGCAATAAAGTAAGAAGCATTTTAGAAAGCAGTGTATCCATCATGTGAATATTGTATTTATTTTACTGTTAAAGTTATTTTAAAAAAAAATATTACTAAGGGAAGTAAAGGGTGCTGAATGAAGCTGAGAGAAGTCTTGCAAGGTTTACTGTGTTGTCAGGTGTGTCTCCTGTGCTGCTGCTGGGATAGGTGATTTCCTTTACAGTTGTTTATCTGCAGAGAAGATACTCCTGGTTGAGAGCAGATCAGGCACTTCACCTTTCACTGTATTGGCACCGTGTGTAGCAATAATCTTCTGAAAAGCATTTCAATATCTCTTATATTAAATAGAGAGGTAAAAAAAGACATACTCTAAAATACAATCCAGATCACAGGAAATGTTCCCTTTCGGATGTGAGCTTGTCTGTGATAGTTCAAGGCAACTTTTCCAAGTCACTTTGCCTACCCTTGGAAATGTTTATGTGGCCTTGTACTCACACATGTTTCAAAAGGTTTTTCATCCTTATAGTGCTTAATAATTCATATTGATATTAATTTCAAGATTAAGTGGCTGGGGTTTTTATGGTAGACCACCGTACTTGTATGGACTGAGGGCTGCATTTTGAAAACACTACGTCAGCAAGGGCAATAAAATACTTGGTATGCTTTCATGATGCTGATGTTAACATCCCCAATAGTGGGAGGGTGTTGCTTTGGGTCATTAACCTGGCTGTTCCTGACAAACTGTTATGGAGCTCCAGAGGTGTGCATGACTGCTACACAAGTGTGTGTTGTAGGTGACACAGCTCTGTAACTTTTCAAATGTGTTACTGCTTCTCTTTTATATCATGCATCAGTAACATCTTAAAATATGAATCTGTAACTTCAGTTTGTAATCAGTGCTGGGATCTACCATACTAGAAATCAAGGCTTTTGGTAATTTTCACCCATTTCTCCAAAATTAGGTCCCTTGCACAAACCCAAATACTTCTAGTTTTCAAATAATGATAAAGTCTCTGGATGGACCTAAATTAGGATCTTTAGAGAGAAAAGCAAGTAACAAGGGAAAACTACAGGTCATGAAATTTTGGAGGAATATGATGTTCTCATACAGGCCCAATGGTGCAGTTGTGTGTACTCCTGTTTTCTGCTAAGTCTTTTTTTATTTTTAGGCCTGCCTGTCATTTCCAAGTCAAATGTTGTACTCAACAAAGGGGTGGCTTACCAAGACGAGTTACAAAACGTTCTGTTTAGCACTCTTGCAACACAGAGCAATGGCATCTAAGGTTCTAAACACTGCAGATATATTTACTTTGCACTCTGCAATAGTGCTTGTACTTTATTTCTTCTGTTGTAGGAAATACTTGGAATGATGCATGTATTTGAGGTAGGTAACTCTAACATATCTGTGAAGTACTTGGAAGAGACAAGGGTACTCCTTGTCATCTGGACCAGAACATGGGCTATCCTATGAAATACCTCAGTGAGACTTGAAATTGTGCAGACTTCTGTTAACACTTTGCATAGATACACTTTGTATGGGTACACCAAACCATTATTTATTGAAACAGACTTCGGATCAGAGTGTCAGCCCTTTTCATGGGATATAAAGAAGAGCAATTCAAAGCAGCATCTTCTGTTGCATTTTATCTATCATTTTTCATCTCAACCTCAGAGCAGCAAAGTCTTTGACTTGAAAAGTAATTTCATTCTTAGGAAGATTTAATTTCAACCAGCTCTTTTGTGTTCATCTGTAGGTGACAGCTAAGCTAAATGACAGGAGTAGGCCTGAGTTGTAATTTTGAATGATTAGCCCTGTAGCAATTGATTTTGCCCATCTAGGCAGAGAAGATGGGAAATATGGTCTAAGCAAAAACGGTTAGAGTATAGCATAAGTGAAACCTTCTTTGCGGGAAAATGATGGCTTTTTAATTCCCTTATGAAAGTAGAAGTCCGAGTGCTCATTGGGTGTTTCCTCAGGGCCACAAATGATCCAAATGAGTTTCTGCCTTGCAGATTAGAGGGGGTAGTATTTTGCTTGAAAAGTCACAGATTTGTGACTTTGTACCTGTCAATTACACTCTATTTTTTAATTGATGCATAGTGACAGAATTAGCTTAATAAACAAGTATTAGGATAATCAGACTTTATCTATGATTCTCTAGAGTAAATAAGTATTTCTAGAGAAATAGAATGAAAGCTTCTTTCAGGTGATAGCTAGGTGAAATCAGTATTTCACATATAATGCATAAAATAGTTACAGTGTTGGAGCAGAGGAACAGCTTTTCTCTTGTATAGTTACAGAGAGGTTTAAACAAATTTTCATCAGTTACATTTGTACTCCTTTTGGGCTCTGTTTCTAAGAATATTTGAGCATCAAATCAAGCTTTTCTCATGAAATTTCACTAAAAGCAGACTTCAAAGCTTCCTGTATGAAGAGCAGATAATGAAAATGGATGTTGGTTTTTTAATGCTGGAAAATTTTGTGTCCTCATCCATTCAGAAAATAGAAACACTGCTCCATGATGTAGGTAACTGACCATAATAACAAAAAGTAAGCTTTTTCAAGGTCCGTTTTGGCCAATGTGTTCTATTATGTAGTATGACTTTGAAGTACCTTGGGCCACCCATGTAAAAGAGTTGGGTGGTTATAGATTGATTTAGTGGTATTAGGCTTTAAACGAGGAAGTAATGTCCCATGGACTTGGAGACTGCAATGAAGCTTATCAAAGTAGCCCCATGAGTAAAATATTATGCAATTGCTTCAGAAACCCAAGACTGAAGGACTTGAGAGATTTACCTTTCTAGGTCTCCATTCACTGTCCATTTGCATTAAGTGAATCATTTAACTATGTGTTTAACTTTAAACAGGTGCCTAAATCCCATAAGAGGTATAGTACTTAAAGCAAAACATACATTTAACTGCTTTGCTGAGCCATAGCCTTATTTCTTACCTACTATTCCAATAATTTTTTGTTTATGTGGAATGGAGACTTGGATATGAACCAAACCACAATTTTTAACCCTTCTTCCAGGTACTTTCAGACACATTCATCCTTTTTATGCCCAAATCTGCTGATCAGTGTGGCGGAAAATTATGTCTCTGAATGTTTGCCTGGATTAAAAAGGATGTTATTTGAAAAGTGTGGCTAATGTGATGTGGCGAGCGTGATCTAGCTAATACATTTACAAGGCTGATGATGTATACTTTAACTTGAGTTAAGCTGGTCAAGCTAAAAACTGTAGACTCTTGGAATACATTAGTGGGAAACAGAAGCTGCTAATGTGTAGTGTGCCTTCAGATTTCAGATGAGAGCAAACCTGAATTATTACTGAATAGCTGTCTCTACCAAGCTGTATGAATTTGAATCTTTCAGGATATGAACCAGTATAATAGTTGCTTGGTTGTGTTTTTCCATAACAGTAAGTAGGTGCTGTCAGATGATAAGTGGCAGTTTCTTTTGTGATACACTTTTCCTGACTTGCCAGCTGGCTTATATGCTTTCCCTCAGTTGGGTGGAAATGTTTTTCACTGACTGAATTGTCAGTGCTTCAAGATTTTCAGATCTGACGATGTAGATCTTTACAACTCATAATTTTACTAATGGGTTGTGTTAATGTACCAATTTTTAAATTCATGGGAGAAATTTATGTCACTCTTGTAGCATTTGTAAAATGATGACTTTGTTAAATGGATGTGCAATTAACCAGCTAAAAACTAATTGTTAGAAAGACTCTTTTGGCCAGAGTATGTCACAAAACTCTCAGCTCATTTATCACCAGCTGCATCCATTAATTCAGCACTGCTTGGCACTGTCTAACAGGGGCTTCTGAAACATCACATTTTATATTTAATAAAATACAAAGAGCTTTAGAGCAGAAATAGGCTGGTTTAAGACACTTAGCTGTTTTTCAGAAATACTCTCTACATTTTTTTAAATTTCTCCCTGTTCCTAGCTTAAGTTTCTTTCTGATGAATATGGCTATATATAAGGAGTATTATCCAGCTGTAAATTGTAAAGAACTTACAGATTGTTATTGGTGATATAGTCTGGGCACTAAGAATGTCAAGATGTTGAAGCTCTCTGCTTCTCCCACACAATTTTGGTAAAATAATTGCATCCTGTCAGTCCAATCATTTATGCCAAAGAATCACTGCTGTAGCTTTGCTGTACCAATTTCTAAAGAGTGTAAATTTGGTCAAGTTGCTATCTTACAAGGTACTGCTAAATATTCAGTAGATGGATTTAATTCATAATAACTTACACCCTGTTTTCCATGATCATCACGTAAGGACTGGTAATCAAACCCAATTTCATCCACATGATATAAAATGTATATGCAAAATAGAATTATTGTTTCATTTGTTACTAAGGCAAGTGGTAAAAGAAGGGCAAAGGAAAAATCTTTGTTAGCCAGCCTAAGTTGTCTAGATAAGTTCTTTAGATAAGTTCTAAAAACATTGTATTATTTTTCCTTTTTCTTCCTTCTTCCTTTTCTCCAGTTTATCGAGGTTTCTGGACGGTTCTTATGCTCCTGGGAGTGCTCACTGTCGTGGCAGCTAGTTTCCTCATCATCTGTGCAGCTCCTTTTGCCAGTCACATTCTATACAAAGCAGGAGGAGGCTTTTTCATCATTGCTGGTGGGTATACTGTTTGCTCAGTCAATTAAAGAGTAGAAAGGATGAGTTATTTCTTCCATTTTCCTTAACCAAAAATTATATCAATCATGGTTAAAAGAAAGAGAAAGCATATGCTTCTATCCTTTGGCTTGTGGAGTGCCTGCCTTGGAGGCAATTCTTTCCACAGTTATTTAGTCATAAAGCTATTATAAAAGCTATTTTGGGGTTAAGGTTAAAAAAACCCCAACATCCAGGAAAAATCATGGAATTGCACTGCAATTTCAATCTACTTTTTTAACAGGATAAAGAATGCATATTTAAGGATGTTGCCTTATAGGATTCTCTAGGGCTTTAGCTAAGGAGAGGGTTTTGTCCTTTATCAGTGATGCAAAAGATGATTACAGTGGACTCTGAAGAAGTTGGGAGACAGAACACATTTGCATGACCAATACAGGAAAATACTTTGGATGTGATAGGACTAAACAGAATAGTTGTCATATATGAGTAAGTAGGAGCTCTAAACCTCTGTGAATGAAAGATAACAAATAACTGAATTCCCTCCTTCCTCATAACCCACACGTACGGTGGAGGATGCACCCTCCCAGGATGCAGCTGATATGGACAGCTCACTGGCATGCTGTTTGCTTAACCTTGAAAAGTCTGTGAAGATGTCACACTGGTGTCTAAGATACAGTTATATGGATGTAAATGATAGTATGTGCTCCATCACTGTTCTCCTTAGTTAAAAGCCTGGTGAGAGGCAGCCCTGTGAGAACATATTGTGTTACAGGGTAGAGCCACCTGTGTCAGGACCAAAAGGCCTGGGCTCTCTTTTTGCTTCTCATACTGACCCCCTGACCTTGCTTACCCGCTGCACCTCTCAGCTCTTCATACACAGCTAGTGATCATTATTCCCTTCCAAAGGACTCTCAGTGAAGTGTAGGAAGTATTTTATAATATTTTAGCTGAAGAAAATCCTGCATACTTACATTTTATCCCTTGAGAATTACTCCTCCACACTTCTAAAAGACACACAAAAAATATTCATAGTCTGACGAGATTCTAAGATATTTCAATGCTTTTTGTCACTAATTTGCAGGGCAAGAGCCCATGTGAGTCTTGCTCTTTTTCTGCATTTGTAATGCATGAAAAACCTCAGCTGTCACTAGAAAGCAGCAGAAGCTGTTTGAGAGGAAAAGGGCACTTGAAAGATACCGGGAACTGATGGGCAGAGGTGCAAAGCGACGCCTGTGTTCTCCACTCTGGGTCAGTTCATCTGCCCTCATTTAGGTAGGGGAAAGTTAGATCTCCAAGTCTGTGCTAGCCTCCCTTGGCTTCCCTAGGAGGTCTGCAAGAGGCAATAACATTCACTGGCAGTAAAAACAGTAGGTATGTAAGAAGTTCCCCCAGCTGGGGATTCATTTCATGCTGAAAGAGGGGCCTAATTGGATCAGATGAATGTGCTATGGAGGAACCCTACACCTCTCTTTCCTTTGCTAAGAGAATCTAGAGAGACTATTTCTTTAGGTATGTGAAGTTAAGTGAGCTTTATTATCCCAGTGTGTGACCTTGGGTCTGTGTCTTTGCCCCTTTCACCCTTTGTCCCTATAGAGCAAATGTTCTTCAAGGGAAATCCTGATTTTTTACTCTTCTCTGTATGTAGTATCTTTCAACTTCAGGACTGTTCTCAATCAGGGCTTCAGAAAGAGCTATGTTATTTTTACTATTACCATTACTTTTGTTGAAAAGCAAAGGTCTTTAGCAAAATCCTGCTATAATTTGTCAAAAAGTAGTGGTGGCAGGAGAAAACAGGACCCATTCCTACTGCTCAAGACAGAGCAAGGTAAGATAGAATCTGATGCAGAAGAGGGTGATGTGCTCTACTGCGTCCCTGCTGCCCTGCCCTCTTCTTCTGCCCATCTCCTTCAGGACTAGAGAGCCTGTTCATTTTTGATACTGCCTGCCAAATCAAAACAGGGCATGGAAGGAGAGAGTGATGAGAAGTGGTGCATATTTACCACTTCTCAAACATGTGATCAGAATGCAGCCAGGGTGTGCATCTGCTTAAACACGGACCTAATGGGAAAAGTAATGTGACTTAGATTAATCTGACTTAGATCTGATGAAGTTAGAGTTCTTCTAAGACAGAAACTGGCAGGTTGTTTTGAAGAAAAAAAGGAATTATACATGTTGTTTGGAAAGAGCCTGGATACTGTCTTACCACAAAATTCAAGTATGTGTTATACTGTACAGAATAGTCTTCTGAGAAGGATGTTAGACAAGATGATTGTTCTGTGGAAGTTAGGAAGATACGGAAATCAGTTGTTTTCCTACTTACATGTCTTAAAAGTTACATGAAATAATTTTAATACCTGTTACTGGACAAAAGTATCTTTATCCTTCTGCAACCTTAACTGAAAAATTAGCAGCAGATGAAAGTTCTGCCTCAGTTGAAGAGTTGAGGTTCATGCCAACTGTACAGCCATCTGAAGCTGTTTTCTATGAAGCAACTGCTTAAATTTCTATTGTCAACAGTAAGAAACACTCAGATGGACACCTCACCTTCTCTGTGGTGAGGTAGACAGACTTGCCTTTTGGAGAGACCCATTCAAGGATCCTAAATAGAGATCCTGAGTGACACAAATAAATTTAGGTTGAAAAAGACCTCTTGTTCCAATCAAGTCTGCTGTCCCATTTAGAGCAGGGTTGTCTTCAAAGTTAGATCAGGCAGCTCAGAGCCTTATCCAATCAAGTTTTTAAAATCTCCAATTACTGATGCTCCACAGCATCTTTGGCTGCTTGTCCCAGTTTGACCAACTTCATTGTGAGAAACGTTTTCTTTTTTCCTTGTTTTCACCTGAAATTGCCCTTGATGAAGTTTGTGGCAATTACAAATCATCCTTGCAAGTCTGTAGGTCTCTGAAAAGTCTATCCCCATCTTTTCTATAACTCCATTTAGAAAAATGAAGACTGGATTCTTTTCCAGGCTAAAATTCCCCAGCTCTTTCAGCCTCTACTTGTTCTCCATTCTCGTAACCATTTTGGTGGTCATCGCCTCAGTTTATCAGTATCTCTATTTCACCAGGGGACCCCAAACTGAACATAGCTTACCACACGTGATATCACAAGTGTTGAACAAAGGGTGATAATAGTATTTTAAAATCTGATGATGGTGTTCTTGCTAATGCAGCTCTGTATGAGGTTAATTTTAATTTCTGCCAGATCTGCTTGAATTCTTGTACACTTAAAGGGGCCATTCTTGTCCTTCAAGGAAATTGTCTGTGAGGAACACCAGGTTCTTCTGGGCCTCTTTGTTCTTTAAGGCAGCCTTTGTCCTTCAAAGCAGTGTCTCTTGGGATCCTGCCTACCAGTTCTCTGCACATATTGAAGTGTGTTCTCCTAAGTTCTGGATCTTACCTTCCGTATTTCTCCCAGGATATTAACCTTTGCCATTCTATGGCCATTATAACTACAATTAACACCACCTATCATTTTCCTGACCCATTTTTCCTTATTTGGGAGTAGGAAAACTTTGTAAACTTATTAACCACCTGAGGCCACAGATGAAACTACAGCTGCAATACCTGTGGGAAAAAGTGAGTATGAGTTCAATGATACCACAGTCAGTGACTTGAGTGCTGCCTTTGCAACCTCACCTCTGTCTGCTACCTCAGAGGGTGGCCCAAGAGCAGCCACAGTACTGCAAACTGTAAGAAGCCTTATAGCTGCTTCAAAGGTCATAGGAAAATAAGGGAAAGCTGCCATAAAATGATCTCTTAGAGCAGCCTTCAATAAAGTCTGTAATTACCTTGTGCCTCTTTCTGCCTGGTGGTGGTGAAAACTGTCCTTTTGTACTGATGCCAATAAGCAATATTCCAGGATGTCCACAGAGCATTACAGAATCACACCCTGCTGAAGAAGTAAGATTAGAAGCATGACTCCTACTTCCTGCCAAAAGAGTGCAAAAAACTTTAATTTGAGATCCTAGATGAGGACAAAAATCTGTTTTCAGAGACATGTACCTACTTCCATAACTCTTACATGGGAAACTCTGCATGTACTTCAGCAGAGAATGTCAACTGTTAATTTTAAATAAAGGTCACAAGAGGCCAAGGTAAGTGGTAGAATCTGAAATAAGGACAAGAACAGAAAAATGCATTTAATAAAAAAATATACACATGCACATAAAAGTTTTCCTCAAGTGAGATAAAGAGTTCTAAACTTCCAGGCATAAGTAAAAAGCTCACATCATTCTTTCCAGCACCTGTTGTCTTCGTGTCTGCATAGTAAAAGATTCATGCCATAAACAGCCATTCACCATTGACAAGTGAAAGGCATTTCTACGTGGGAAGAATCAGTACTAAAGGCCAGCAAACTGCTTCTTGAATTCACAGACATTTCTAAAGGTTCTGTATTCTTTCTCCTCTACAATATGCACAAGTATTTGTTTGAAAGAAATTCAAAAGAATGAATGTGAAAGACAGAAAAGAGTGACCTCAGAGAAGTCCGTGTCTTATCACACTGCACAGAGCTGTGTTTCAAACATGTGTGTTTATAAAAAAAAAAGCGAAACGGAAAAAAAGAAAGAAAAAGGATTAGAAGGGAAGTATTTATTTGTCTTAATCTCTCTCAGACATATTTAATGTTCTAGGAATAATTTCCCCCATCATTCCTGATTCATGCAACTGCCATTATATTTTTTATTCATTAAAAGGCAAAGGCAAAAGGACTCCTGCACTCTATGAAAAAGGTCTAAATGCCAAAAATGTAGAAATGTATCATAGCACACACCGTTCCTAAAAATATTTTCTTCAAGAAATTGTGGAGTTTTTTTCAATCTCAGTAATTTTGTCTTGGAGCTCGGCTTTGAGAGTTTATGACATTCACAATAGAAAGTCAGTGCAAGACTGCAGGAGCAGATTTCTCAGGATAAATATACATTCAGTAAACTCCTGTCTAAGTGCTTAACGCCTGTGAAATCATAACTCTGTGAAAACTAGACAAAAGGAGTGCTAATGAATGAAATAGTGATGGAGGCAACAAGACATGGTCAGTTTTCACTTAGCCTGATTCTATTGTTCAAGATATTTATTGAACACCCTAAGTAACACACCTATTAATTAGTCTCCATTAGCAGGTGATGAGAACACTTAAATACTCCTTTAGTGTCTTAATTAACTAAGAGGGTTTACATACTTTTCCTTTCTTTTTCTTCCCTTTTAAGGAAGGACATTTATCTCTGCTTGACATACATTTCTTCTGCAAATTTCCATACCCAACGATTTGCCACTCACAGCTTGCTGTGAAATCACACCCGATGGATGATAGATTCCCTGAAGTTGTTTTACCACTGGCAGCACTGGCCTGCTATTTTGCACCTACATGGTGTTGTTTCTAGTTTAACCACCTAGGTGTTGCTTCAGAGTGCCCGGAAAGCAAGGGGTGCCCACTTCTAGATTAAAGCACCTTTGATTCAGTTCTGTTTTAATGACTGATGTTTCTAACTGCCCTACATAAATTTGCTTCTACCCAGGATGCCAGAGGGCATTCCAGATGTGCAAGGCCTGGTTATACTTACTTGCTGCTATAATAAGGGAATATTCATCACTACTTTTTGTAATTATTAGTGTTTTGGACCAAGTTATTCTCTAATAAATAGAGGACTAGTTTCAAAATGCATGGGCACAACCAGTTGAAGAGGTAAATTTCAACCTCCTTATGGATTTTGCGAGATTATTCATTTATCTTTCCAAATCTTAGGGCTATAATTTTTTTTCCAAGTTTTGAAACCTTGAACAAAATCCATATATCTAATAACTCCATTTATGAATTTGTCCCTGAATCTTTCTACTTTTAAATCAAAAGTTACTAGCTCTGTTTGGTTCTAATTTTCCTGTGTTGCCTACATTATCTGTTATCATTAGATGTTCTGTTCTAGGAATCTTCTGCTCAATTTGAATTATATTTGAAGAGTCTTCAATTTAATTTCTCATTCTTCATGTCTGGCCCTAAGGCAATCCTTCTCTCTGATTGTTTCAGTGGTTTTATGTGTAATACAAGCACAGTACTAAATTCCATCAGAATTGAGTTTTACTTAGGTAAAATACTTTCAAAATTGAATTTATGCCTCTTAGAGTTGAGTGTTGGATTTTTTCAAACTTTGTTAGGAATTTGAACCCTAGCAAAAAATGTAATCCTGGAAGTGTATTTCATAGACATGAAACGTGTCTGCCTCCTTCTTTATTTAGTTTTTCTACTTTTATTTCAGCCTCCTAGAAATTGCAGATCCTTTGGGAATTTCAGTTATGTTTTGATTATGCTGCAGGTTAACTACTTCAACCCTTTTTTTGTTGGTCTTCAAAAGATAATGTTTATAAGGATTGAGTCATGAGCTGTCACCTGTCAGATGAACAGGATGTATGTAAAGATATTACATTTTGTCCATAAAGCAGTAACAGGAAGATCACCAGATCACCAAGTTAAGCTGCTGCATCTAACCTGCCTCGCTTTGTCTGCCTCAAGTGAGGGAGTGAGGATAACAGCAGCTCCCTGGGAAATGGGCAGAAGGGGCGGGGAAAGGAGGTTGTGAGGCAGCATCTCAGGTTGGGCATGCGGAAAGGTAACCATCAAAGGTTACCAGGACATGGGGATATGGAAGCAAATGCCTGACCATGGGTGCTTACAAAGTGCATTTGTGGGTTGTGCCACAAATGTCACATTTGTTCAAGGTTACATTGCAAGTATTTAGCAGGATGGAGAAGAGACCACAAACACCTTTGACTTACAGCGTGCAGCCTCAAGTTTGGCAGTGAAGTGTTCCCAGAACTATGCACTGACTTGTGTTTTAACGAGGCACCTAAACATCCTGGGATAAAAACATGATGGGGTGGTGTCCCTCAAATATTTTAATGTTGGAATAGATGGCCCTGCTGCTGTAACTCTGCTGTGACAGCTGGAGCTCAGGGAGCAAATGGGTACAGGCTGGAGCACGCAAAAAATTTAGACTCGTGCCCTTGGTTCTCCAGCAAATCTTCTGGAGCATCTGTGCTGCAGGCTTGCCTTTCTCAAGTGTCCACATTCCTCTAAAGTGAAATGAAATATTAGGAATGCAACTGATACTTTGGAAAGCACTCTATTCTTATATCTCCTTCTGGTGTATAGTAACAAGGAGATTACAAAGTTCGTAAGGACATGTGCTCCTATTACTATCATATATAAACAATTCAAAGGGCTTTCAGAGGAGTGGTTGGGAAAAGGCTGTGAATTATGTGGTGGATTAATTTCAGGAAACTGTTGCATCCAATTTGAGGTTATTACTACTAGCCTGTTTCATAGTTATTATTTAATTATTGTTGGGTTTTATTCCTATACCAAGAGTTTCTTTTCTAATTGTGGATGATTTTGAATTAAATATATTTGAATTTTCCTGCAAAATGTTTAAGTAGAATGCTCTAAAGTCATATGTTCAAAATACAGCCCTTTTCAGAAGAATAAAGAAGAAAATGCAGAGAGGTGAAGATAATAGGATTTCCCTCTCCTTTCTATATCTCATACAAAAGACTAATAAAAACAATGCCAGAGTTTGGGAAGCAAAAGTAGATTTTTTTTCCCCAGATTGTCCCATTCCATCCCCCCACCTTCCCCCACTGTGACCCCTGAATTCAAAACAGTAAATACCTGCATGAATTTTGTCCTTAAAATCTGCCTACCAGAACCAGATATCTCCTTTGCCATGGGAGTATGCCTTTCAGTGCAAATCAGGAGCAAGATGGAGGTAGTGCTAGTTAGAGGAAGCCAAAGGCAAAAATTATCCAGTGGTGGCTGACTGTGCCATGCAGACAGGACCTCAAGCAGTGATGGATTTTTAGGTAATACTGTAAATGCACCCAGCATCTGTCTCACACTCTGTTGTTAAAACGTGGCGTTTCTTTTCCAGGTGTCTTGTTTTCGCTGGTAGTCGTGATGTATGTCATCTGGGTCCAGGCCATGGCTGATCTGGAAAACTACACAAACATGAAAAAAATGGATTGTCCAGACTTTGCTGTTTATGTACGTTATGGCTGGTCATTTATGTTGGCTCCTGTAGGAGTATTGTTTGCTTTATTAGCAGGAATGCTGTTCTTGTTGGTAGGGCGTGCCATTTATTTACACTCAGACTAGTCAGACACTGCGGAAGGGAATACAGTATTACTTGTGAAACTTTGTGGCAAGTGTAAATTGGAACACAGTTTTGTACATTAGTACCATTATGGCAATCCTAAGTGTGCAGGCAGACTTCTGGAAGTTCTCCTATTACTTGTTTAAGGGTAAAGGACACAAAACTCAATACAGGAAGAAACCACCTTTAGGCCCAACTAGTTGTTTTAAACTCTTTAGAAAGTACACTTGTGGTTCTTCACATTGTACTATTAGCAGCGTTTTTGTAGGTTAGCAAACAGTAAAAGGCAAAAATTTTCTGCAAGGAAAAGCCCAGTGTGAAGTGGCTCAAATCAACATTTTATACATTTATCTTTTAGCATTTACACTGTACTTCTGTTTGTAGAGAATGGCACATAGTAGAGGAGAAGGCAAACATTCAAACACAGTAATTCAATCTACCTCCTCTCCTGTTTTCCACTACTTGCCTTAGCTTTAATGGCAGCAAACATGTCTGCACTTTATAAAAATAGAGTGCAGTTGTTCATGCAGCATCCATAGGAAGAGGATGAGAGAGAAGACAATTGCCACGAATGTGTAAAAGCTTAACTGTTCTATTGCCCATTTCTCTTTTCTGTATGCATTTGAAAACTGTATATTTCTGTATTCTGAAATCCATGTGTGTTGCATGATTCTGTAAGCCAAAATGCCGTAGTAAAATCACTATCTGAAGTTATGCCAAAATTGTATTTTGAATTATAGCATTAATATTTTAATTAAGTTTTAACCCTTTTATTTTTTAGTGGAACAATTGGCTCCTCTAACAAATTTTTTCATGGTTGTGTAAAATTAATTTTTTATTAAAAAAGGTTTATTATCAAGACAATATCTAGGACATAAAAATGTGTGTCTTATGTAGCCTTCATTTTCCCACATGTTAAAAGTCTGCATTATAAATCAAATCCAACTTGCCTACTAGGCTTGCTAGGGAAACCAATGAGCCTAGCTAAGACAGCAGGGGAGATGGATTTGGTTCTGCATTGTAGGAGTGGCTGGTTCTGTGTGTGGGTGCGTGCACATCTGTGTGGAAGATGGGGTGAGGATGAGATTGTAGGCATGTTAAGGAAAAGATGGGGTTGAGTTTTAACAATGGGGAAACTTTATCTGGCATTGGGCCCAAATAAAAATTAAATCCATCTGAGAGTGTGCTGGTTTTCACTTTGTAACTCAATGCAGAATAGTTTGGGGCTGATGCGGAAAAGTAAAGGCTGCATGTTGGGTTTGTTCTTGTTCATAATGCTTAATTCCACAGCTGTTATGAATACTGAAAGCATTGCTAAAAGGCAGGAAAGGAATGCCCACAGAGAAGATGTGGTGGGCCAGATTGGATGTTACTTCTATTTTGGGAGCTTTTGTGATTGGAAGCTTTCCAGCCTTTCCTGCTACTTATTTATTTTTCCCTCATCAAGATTAGTGTTATACATTATAGAACAGGAAGACAACAAGAGTGGGAGGTAGGGAAGCTGGGACTGCGAGGTTTAGAATAATTGTCATTTCACAAAAATATTTTTATTGGCAAATAACACGGTGTTTTTAATTACTGTGTCAGAGAGTATGATGGGTGAATTTTAACCAAATCTTCATAAGCATGTATATGAACTCCACATAAATGATAGCCATCCGGAGAACATTAGGGTTACACCATAATGCCATTGGTTAGCCAGGAAATGCTGAAATTAACCCTGCTCACTGTGCATATGGTATTATATTCCTGCCCTTAATTACACAATCACATACTGTTTCTCAAATAATACACTCTGTTGGTATTTGCCCTCTTTACAGTCTAGGACACTTACTGCTAATTGTGAAGGTAAACTCAGTAATCAAGAGTTATTGACTACGTACCCCTCCCAAACCCTGTCTGCTTCTCTGCAGGGGAGAGCCCTTCTCCACGATGTCTTAGAGGGGGCAATATGCTTGAGCCACTTTCTTGCAGCTTTTGGAAGCTGGAGGAATTGAGAGGTGCCTCAGAGCTGGACCTCTTCCAGCAAACCCAACCATGTGTGCAGCAGCAACTAATAAACTCTGCAAGGAATGAGCCAAAGGCTCCCATGGCGCCCTTAATTCAGCCCATGTGCATCTTCAGAACTCTCTCCATTATGCAACTAAATTAGTTACACTTTGGTGTGCAAGACATCCTCTCTTGGAGGCAACCCCTTGGGTCAGACTGTGGATGTAATGGCCGTTGAGATCCAAGGTGTTTCTGAGGATTCCCTTAGAAATGTCTGGAAGCCTTTCCAACACCAGTAGAAATTTCTTGAGTCCGGGTTAATTTTTCACTCAAACTCATGCTTTGGCAGCAGTCTGTAGCTCTATCAGTTTGCTTTTATTGGATTCCATCTTAATGGAAGAACTGAAAGTCAGGTTCCTTCTGAAATGGTGGGGTTTGCTTGCTCCCTCCAAAAATGTATGTAAGTAAGCATGTGATATGTAATAAATAGTTGCTGCACACCAAGGAATGGTATTGAGGATAGTAGGAAGGCATTTCTGGATGGATATTGCCTAAAAGCACAGTTTAACTCTTGCTCTTCTGATTTCATTAAAGAGCTATGTGCAGGGGAATGGGTTTGTAAGAGCTTGGGGAAGACAGGCCAGCTAAGGAGTCTTGCTCTGTGGCATTCTTCCAGAAATGCTTTTGTCTAGAAAATCCTTGGCAGGGATGCAGGGATTTTCATGAGAGCTGAGTAAAATATTGTAAAGGGGATTAAATACTCTAATCAAAATATTCTGTGAAATTGGTCAAAGAACTGTGTTCCTCACAAATCCATCAGAGTTTGGGAGTTTGGTTGTTTTTTTCTTTCCTTAATAATTTCCTTGCTGGCTTAATAGCCTGTGGATCATATTGGAAGAAAAGAGATCTATTTTTTTTTAAGACATGTATTTGGAAGAGTGATGGCAAAAGGAAGAAGAGTAAATAAGAAGCATTTTCTGATTACTTTCAATCTGTAAATCATCCATTTGTCCAGTGCAAACATGGCAAGGACTGTGACTGCCCACAAAGGAGACAGTGTGAAAATGAGGAGAAGGATGTGAGAAAGGAGGGAGAAAAAGACAGGTGAGTGTCCCTCTGTGATGCCGTCTGCCAGCCCTCTTTGCAGCTGCTGTTGTTCCCTGGGGGATGCACCGATGCTATGTGGCAAAGGCAGCTGCAGACAAGATCAGTCAGAAAAGGATTTGCCCTAGTTCATCCCTTTTACTTATTCGGATGGTTGCTGTGGGTTTCACTGGAGCTGACCTTCATGAAATTTGTGGCTGTTTATTGGCATTTACATTAATGAAGTAAAGCAGTGTTCTCCTTTGAGGAAATGCAAAAAAAATGCCTGCTTTTTTTCTCTGCAGGGTGCCTACCTGCTGTAGCTGAGACTGTACTCTGTAGTGTGCTAGTAAACTGCTAGTAGGACAATTGTAAATAGTGTCTGTTGCTGTCTCCATTCTTGCAAAATCCTGGCTGTGGAGTATGTTGTGCTTATTATCTTTTAAGAAGTCATTGAACATCTTAAATGAGCTATTTACCTTCTGATGCAGCAGCTGGCTCTCCTCTGGCTCTCCTGTTCCTATTTGTCCTTTTGACAGTGTGATTCCCAGGCAGTGAGGACTAGATAAAGTATGTTCACATGAAATTCTGCTGTGTTAACTTACAGTAAGTCTGAACTGATGCAGCTGACGTTGGTGGAGACACTGAAATTGAAAACAGAAGTCAATCATCTATAATCAAAAGTGACAGAAGGGATGAAGAATCACAAGTATTTACAGCACCACTTTTCCCTCTGTGTCTCTCACTCAGATTACCAGTTTAAGACCAATACTGGTCTATCTTTCCAGACCTTATGTGCCTTATCTACCCAGGAGACATGATTACAATAGTGGCCAGGAGAGCCATTTGCCTTGAAGGTAAGAAGGAATGGAGGGCTGGCAGCAACTCCTATATTGGATATCTCCACACACACCTGATTTTCCTTTATGTCCCAAAGAGCCCAGAAGCGCCTCATGGAGTGCTGCAGGGCTCCACATTTTGCTGTGAGGAGTAGGAGAGGGCTTGGAGTACGAATCACCCTATGCTACTTGCTGTAGATCTCTTCCTTATCCGTTCCTAAAATCTGGCAAGGATGCATTTGGTGCAAACTAGGGAGGTGGGGGGATGNTTTCACACTGAGAGGCAGCCACTCTGTACTAGGTTAAAACAAGGGAACAGTCTCCGTGGTGTTACTTCACATTTGTCACACTGTTACTCCCCACCTTGTACCCTGGTAACTTAGGAGATGTTATCTGAAATGACCTGGACATGGTTCAGGTTTTAAACCAGTTAAGAGAAAGAGCTTAAATTAATGCATCTTTCAGTTGGAAACACATTTAAACCAGAAAGAAACCCAGAAGGATAATGAAAAACGTTCCCCCCCTCCTCTTCTATACCACATCAGATTGACTAATCCTCTGTTATGTGGCTTTACTTTGAAACAGATCATTCTCGTTGCAACACGTTTAATGCTGCCAGCCACCACATGGTTATTTGGCAGCTATTTAAAGCTCAGATCATATTACTCTGTCGCAGTGCTAGGCACCCATGTTCCAACTGGTATACAACTGATCTAAAGAGAAATCAGCTTCAGGTTTTGTTCTCTGAAATTAAATGTGACGGCATGATCTCTATGATCCTTTTCCCCTCCTTTTCGCTCTCTTTTTTTTTTTTTTTTTTTTTTTTTTGTATGCGTTATTACTTTTTGGAACAGCGTTTTACTAGCACCACAGGGGAAATTCAGTTAGGTTGTCAGCCTGATATAGTGTATTATCAGACACGTTAGCTTTTCCTCCCTCTTACATTTGCTTAAGAGCTTATAAACCACAGAGAATAAAAAGTGCTAAATAGAATGAAATGACCTGTCAAGGGTAGATATAGTATTTGTGAATGACTTAAAAAAATTCCAGCAGCTTCAAGCACTCCAGTCTCACTGACTGTCTGTGTTATCTTGAAATTTGGCCTCTTTCTTTTTTCTCCCAAGTAAAGCTCTTTGATGGCCATTGATCTTTGATGATTCTGTCTTGAAAAGGACTAATTTTGTCTTTCCATATTCAGTCCAGAGTGAGATTTTGTAGCAGGAGAGGATATCTTTATGAGATTTGAAATAGATTTGAAGCCTTCTCTTAATATCTTAAGAATAATCTTGAATTTTACAAAACATTGAACAAAGTCAAGAAAAGCTACTCCCAAGAAGAATTAACCAATAAATACACTGTATTTAGTAGGGAATTTAGTTATTCTATTAATGGAGAATAGGAGAATTTCCATGGAAAATAAAGTGACTGATCCCATGCCCAGGTAATTGTTAACTCTGATAGATAGATAGATGTATTAAATTCAGGAGCTGGAGTGATTAGCTTGCATTTAACCTCTATAAGGAAATATGGGATAGTGCTTTCAAAGCAACTCTAGTGAGTCTTGATTAACAAACTGAAGATTTTATGTAATCCTTCTTTTACTCCTATTTTTTTAAGTCCTGCCCATTCGTACGTCATCATCCTTCCCCCTCCCCTCCCCCCCGCAATTATGAAAAAACCTTTTCGGGGTTTAAATCTTTACCCTGAACTTTAAATAACAAGTTGCTAGTCAAAGCAATATGTACAGCATATTCCTGTATGTTCTGGGACTAGTGCTGAGTAGCTGGGTTCTTTGGCACGTACATCACATAATCCAGTACAAGAGGACCCTTTCAGCCTCCCCTGAGCAGCAGGCTTTAGGGAGGGAAGTGTTAAGCTTCCCTTGGAGCACCACATTCTTCGAGGCACTGGTGTGCTGCACCATGCACACAAGAGTCCTGCATGTGCCTGGTGCTGAGAGGAGCCTGAACAACTTTGTGAGCTGCTCCAGGACCCGCACCAGGGTCCAGACGTGGGACAGCCTGGAATGCAGTCTCTAAGACACGTCTATGTAGCAGTGGATGTGGACAACTAGCTTGAAGAAGTTAGCTTAAGTACTGTACTCTGCCAGCTAATGGTGACTGTGCCTGTGGTGTGCAAGACAAAGAGTGGGCCAAAGAGAGTGGAGGAACTTGGATTATGCTCTCTGCCTTCCCCACAGAAACAAGGCCCAGTGTACCAGTGCTCTGGTCTTATCACTGTAGCTCCAAATGCCTGTTATGTTTTTGAAATTGCAAAATACACCATCAATTTGTGAGTTTTCCCAGTATTAGTTGTACCTGAGGAAATGGGACTGGTGAGATTCAGAACAGATTGTAGTACATGTAGGATTTTGGTTGTAGCTCTTTAGCTGGATTGATACAGTAATACAGAAAAGCTGTGCAGATCTTCATATTTCCTTGGAAGATTTTTCTGGCAACTCTCTGTATCTACAGAGAATGCAATCCATGGGAGGCACTTGCTTCTAGTAGCTATCAGAAAGTAAAAGTTCCAGCCTGATAAAAAAAAAAAAGCTAACTTCTATCAGCTTAGTTTTTCTAGCTGTAATGAAAACCTAGGAGTACTTTATTGTACAAACAGTCCTACAGAAATCTGTCCCAAGGCAGTGACATACACACTCAAAGAGAGGAGGGTGACAATTTGTTCTATTACTTAAGACCCTCTTATAAGTCTAACCTGTGATTCACCCAGTGAATATTTGGGTAACCTTTCTGCAGTAAGAAGCATTACTTGTAATTCAGATGTATGGGAATATTAAGTAATTATATTCCAATTACAAATTGCTGTAAAAAAGCATGTCCTTCATTTTTTCTCTGCAGAAAAGAACCCAAACAAATTCTATGCATATTTCAATGGCAGTGAGATACTCTTCAGATTGCCCTTGGTAATCTGTGTCCGTATCTCCACTGCTCCAGTTAAATGAACACATCCATTGAACACTCTGCATGAATCAACTATGGTCTCTTTAATTTAATAGAGAGCTTCTGCACTCAGAGTAGGAAGAAATTCGTGAACTAGAGAGTCCAGAGTAGAAGCTCCAGTTAGAAGCTAATGCCCTACATCTTGGTATCTGAAACTCCTTGATCAGCCATTTGCTTGGGTTATTTGGTCAGATCCTTATTCCAGCACAATCAAACTGCCCGTTCAGTTTTTGCCTGTATGCCTACAGGCAGGAATAGCAGTAGACGCAAGAATTGTCTAAAAACTGCTCAATAACATAAAAAGGTATGGCTTTGAGAGGGCGATTTAACAAAATGCATTTGGCCAACACCAGCTTTTCAGTGCACCCGGATCCTGTCACTGAAGAATGCCAAAGGTGTGGCTTTTAAGTTTGAAATGAACACTTGTACTGTATCAGTGTCTGAACTACTCCAGCGTTAAGACTCATGGTTGGCAAAACCAAACTCTCCCCTCATGAGACTGGGGTGCCCGCCAATTTCTCCCTCTGTGAAAGGGAGAATCTGCATCGTGTTTGTTGAGATTTGTATTTGTTTTTTATCTGAGAGGTAACATGGGTGACATTCACGTCCCCCCCGTGCAACCTGCTGCAGACAGGACGGAATCCCCTCGGCTGAGCGGCGCTTACTCTCGCTCGGCCACTGATAACGGCGGGCTAAGGAAAGGCGGCCGCCAGGTTTTTGGCGAGGGGAGGTGTGGGCCAGGGGCGGGTGCTGTGTGCGCCACGGGCCGGGCGGGCCGGGGCAAACCCGCGGGGCTCCCGGCAGAGCCGCGGGCAGCGGGGCCGGGGCGCGGTGTGCGGGAGCGGGGCGGAGAGGTGCGGGAGCGGTGCGGGAGCGGTCGGGGAGCGGTGTGGAGCGGTGCGGAGCG
>VZRO01006067.1:545248-558157 GCA_013397915.1 Daphoenositta chrysoptera
CGGAGCGGTCTGGGAGCGGTGCGGGAGCGGTGCGGGAGCGGTCGGGGAGCGGTCGGGGAGCGGTGCGGGAGCGGTGCGGGAGCGGTGCGGAGCGGGGGCTGCAAGGCGTCCGGCGGCCACCGGGGGGCTTCATTTCCCCTCGAAAGGAGCTCTGCCGGGAGCCGCTTCCCGGGAAAGCGCTTGTTAGCGCTAATGAGAGCCCGGCTGTTCTGCTCCCGCGGCTCAGCATTTACTGCGAGCTCGGGGTTTAGCCATTTAAAGGTATCTCGGCCTCCCTGTTTATTTTGAGGGTCGCACGTCTATCAGCCTTCACCGAGTAGAGGCTAATACACTTAAACACGTTTTACCCTTCGCGGGAGTCTTAATAACAACCAAGGCCATTAGTGGGGCAGGACTGCCCCAAATGCTGGGCTGAATGCTCCTTCCAGCCTGCCAGGCTCCTGTGACTGCGGTGCTGCTCTACTTTTTGCGGTAAATGGGTGCTTCAATAATTTCTTGCTTAAATAATTATCCATGAGAGTATTACATATTAATAACTATAATACATTGGGGTTTTTTTAAACACTTATATTCATTCATAAGATCTCAAAGTGCTTTATAAATGAGGTCAGTGCAATTAACCCTATTGAACCACTGCTGCGAAGAAATTCCAGATGTGCCCATAACTGATGCTGTCACTGTGCATCAACCGGACAAATGGTCCTGTTTCTAGCACCTTTAATCCAATCTGGAATCAAAACCAAAACAGCGGAAAGCCTCCATATTAGATAAGGTTTTTGGTCACAGAAGCTGCCATTGCCTTGAAGGGAGGAAGGAAATAGCCTGGAAGAATTTAGAAACTGCCCCGCTGTGCTTAAAGTGGTTGGGGATCACTGAAGAACTGAAATGAGGAGAAGCAGCAGTTGGTAGAAACTGGAAGAGGTAGCAGTGAGGAGAGTGAAGTTTCTTAAGTAACATGTAGCTTAGAGAGCTGTCACAGTTTTTGAGAGAGATTCCTGCCCTTCCTTGGAGGAAAACGTTCCCAGTGATCTGAAAGAGTGAGGGGGCTAAAGCCCTAAAAGGAGGCCTCCAATTTTAGAAATGTCTCTCCTCACCATAATCCCTCCACTTTTATAACATTTTCTACGTATGACATTATACGAACTGCGTAACTGACAAATCCTTCATTTGCATTAGATTTAAGTGGCTTCCCTCCCATCACTCCTCACGGTTAAAAATACATTACAGAAATTACTATCCTGCCTAGGAAAATGTGTGATGACTCTGGTGTCTGCCGTTTATTTCTAAAACATTTTGGCACTTTTCCTCCTGAGTTGTCTTTTCCCTTCAGCTTTGAGAGGGGGAAAGTGCAGGGTTAGGGCAAGATTTTTCCATTTCCCTGGTTATTGCATGCATTCATTGCAGCCCACATGCCAGGCATGACGGAATCTAAATGCTGGGCAGGAACAGTGAAATCCTCAGGAGGAAAGGAGAATAGAAAGCACAGAGAAGCCGCAGTTTGGGCTGCCATCACAATGACCGTATCGAATCAGACCAAAGGTACTGGCCCAGGATCTTTTCTTCCTACACTGCCCAATATTTACAGAAAGACTGTCAGCAAACAGCAAGTGGAGCATGACCTTTCCTTTCACATGACCTTTCAGCTCCTGCAAAGGGGAAAAATTCAACCCTGCTTTCACCTCCTTGCTGCGTGGGCTAAATTTGGCCCTCTGCATTCAATCAGCCCTCTGATGTTCTTCACTCCTTTCTCCTGCAGGCCTACAGCTGATGCTACAGTGTCTTGTCTCGGGAGCTGCTCGTATGGGGTGTTTCTGAGCATTAATCATGCTGCAGACATCCGTTTTCCCTCTGATAAGAGCCTGGCTCAATCTGTAAGGAAAGGAGGGGAATCAATCTGCCTGATTGCCGTAGACCCTTCATTTTGCACTGCTCAGCCCCTTGCCAAGCAGAGCAGCAGGGGAGTCTCCGCTCAGTTGCTCCCAGCAGGTGTCACTATGGAATGGGAAAATGCAATTCCAGGGCTGGGAAAGAAGTCTGGCTGCAGGCAGAGCATCCTCTGACACTGCCGCCGAGGTAGCATGCCACTGTGTCCCGGAAACTTTCATAATTAGATCTGAAGCAGACGCGCTGCCACCCTCTGCTTTCCCTCCTTTTTCCCCCTTCATCGCAGCAACCATAATAGCGGGTCGGAGGGGATTTTGATTTTTTTTTAAAACATTGCTTAGCAATGAATGCAGAGACACCCATCTTCATGGATCACTACCCTGTGTAGTAACACAGCACAATAACGTGTAAAGTTTCCAGAACTGTTGGTAATTACTGATAAGCCCAGTTCAGCTCTCAGTTACATACAAAGCTGGGTAAACAATGGGAGGAAAAAATTAATTAGAGCCCATGTTTGCTAAAGCTAGCTAGTGATTCCATCTGATCACGTTCCTGCTCCTTTTATTCCCTTTGCACAAACATTTGGGTGGTCAGGTTTTTCTGACACCTAGGTGTGCAGGGGGAGCTTTTGTCTCTGCAAATAAAATGTCTCTCTCAGGCCATGGACCCTTCTGGCAAGTGCTTGCCCATGCTCTGCCGTTGTGTTTGCAGCTGGGAAATTGTTTGGAGGCCTGGGAAGGTAGAAGTCAAATGGTCACCTCTCCCAAGCAACACTGGGAGTCTATACTTCAGCAAAAGCAATGTAGGAAGAGAGAAGAGAGGAAAAGAATGAATGGGAGACAGTGGGAAGAACACTCATCTGGAGATGTGTCTTGACCCCAGAGTACCTTTCTCAGTATGTCTTCTGTGACAGCAAATACAGGCTATGTGAAGAGGCAGAGGGGAATTTGCCATCTCACAGAAAGTTCCCCTTAGGGATGCTGTGGACACACTGATGACATGAACATTGGGCCTGGCTTCGATTGCCTCACTTGCTGGGACAACCGAGGTGGACCCAGTTCTTAAGAGTTTTATCCCAGTGGGAAGGCTCAGTAAGTGCTATGCAGCAGCTCGAACACTGCATGGGCTCTTTGTCCTTCCCTGGCTCCTCATCGGGGACTCAGACAACTTCTGTGTGTTCAGGGGCTCTGAGGGTGTCAGAAGATCTGTCAGAAGGTCTAAAAACCATGTTGTCCTCTATGACTTGTTGAACCCCCTTGCTATGGTAGATCTGACTTACTAACATCAAAGCAAGACCAGTCTTGAGAAGGTAATCAGAGCAGATGACCTCCAAATGTCCCTTCCAGCTAAAATAACTCATGATTCTATTGATGTGGGGTCATATTTACTTATCCACATCCTTGAACAGTGAGTGCCCTTATTTTTCCTGCATGCCATTTACCAGTTTTATGCAGTAGCAGTGTCTATTCTTCTGCTCTGCCATTCTCAGGGATCAGAAATGTGATCACGATGAATGTGACATCTCCTCAACTGATTATAAATATTGTGTACATCTTTCCCTCTTCTGCATCCTCAAAGAAACTCAGATAATTCTGCAGGTGAGGACCATGTTTGGTCAAGGGTAAACAGAGAAAGGACTTGAGTGTCCTCAGCATGATCTCCTTAAATCTCCATTCCCTGAAGTGCTGCCTTAGAGTCAGTGCATCAATGACTTCTTCAGATTCATCTCCCAAGTGTAGCAACCAGGTCAGGCAATTATGGGTATGGCTTGATGTTTTGCTGTCAATGTACAGTTTGGTGAGACCTGGCATCTGCTTAGACTCATAACGTGTTTCTCCTCTTGTGAAGAAACTCTTGGCAGATGGATCCATAAAATCCTACACTTAAGTGCACCACTTTTATTGCTGTTGTTCATGCCCTGGTATGCAAAGCCGTGTTTTATGGGGTGTTGGGAAAGGCTCAGATCAAAGCTAATGTGATTTACCCATGATACCTTCAGCAAGAAGAGGAGTTCAAAAGATAGGAAATCATCTATGAAGACAATCAGACTTCACATATCTTTTCCTGTACTTTAAGTAGAGTTGGGACACCACAAAAAAAAGGGTTCTGGGCGGAGGCCTAATATCAGTCCCTCCTTTTCCCACCAGCTCATTGGACAAAGACCCCATCTAACTTAGCCTGCAGGGTCTCCCCTTGGCCTCCAACCGCAAGTATCTGCCCTGCCAGTGTGCTTCTAAAACAAACTCAGAGTGTGTGAATGTAAATAAATTCTTCCCTCTCCCTATTTGAGCTACTTTCAGGAAAAAATTATCCCTTTGTTCTAATTTTTGTTTATTCTGAATACAGTTGCTGGATGTGAGCCATTCTAATTAAACTGCAAACTTCTTTTGTAGAGAGCTTAGATGTTGAAGAAATCTATGTCTAGCATTACGTAAGTCTGTATCATTTGTACTCATCCTTTTAAATTCCACTGGCATAGAAGAGTAGCAAAAAAACCACCACCAAACTCCAAAGCAAGGCCCCCACATCTGCTTGCTGTTGCACTTTGGGTGTCCCTGGGGTCTTTGTGGAGTTTACAAAAGCGGGAGCAGAGCCTGGCACAGGGTGTCAGCTGGCAAATGTGGGTGGTACTCGGGTGTCAGATAAAGATTCACTTAGAAATGCAGCCGAGGAGAAGGAAGCCCCTGCAAATCAGGTGTCAAATTTGTTATCATGTAGCGGGCAAGTGCTCGGCAAGTTGTTCCTGATGCCCAGGTTAGAGAGGTATTTGACACACACACTGCTTTGACACACGCAGTTGTTCTGGGTGTCGGGCAGAAGACCCTGAGACACTCAGCTGGCCGTGCAGCACAGCCTGGCCACCAGCCAGCCGAGCTGCCTGCACTTGCTCATGCTCAATTAGCAGGTTCAGGCTGGGTGTGCAATCCACACTGACTGCAGCGCCAAGGCACCAGTTGCCCTCAGCAGCTAATAATATAGAACTGCAAAGTACAGTTAATTAAGTAGGTGCGATTTATTCCATAGTATGTTCCCTACATACGAAATGGTGTGTGGGGTTCTGCTAGCGATGTAGGTTGTTGCTGCCAGAGTTGTCCCTTGTGGTCGTGGTGTCAGGTGCTGATTCCTTCTCTCTGCTCTGTGCCAGACTGTGGCCTGCACCCGGGGCTCTGGAGGCCGTGGCTAACACCAAAAATGTAAAGTCTTCTTTTGAACTGAACTCTTGGTTAGTCTGGACTTTGGCTGATTTTTCTTTGGCCATCTCTGACATCTTTTGCCTTCTAAGCTAGGATCCCAAAGATCTAAATAGTATTTCTCTGCTGTTGGAAAACAGGCTAGTGTCAGGATTTCTGGGAAAGCTTCCTGCTGAAGCAGGAATTTCGCTCACTGTCATCCCCACCAGTGTATTTTCAGTGCACTGAAACACACAGCAGCCAATGCAGAGATTCTTGGTTGGTTTCAGTCGTTCACAGAGGCAGAGAGCTATGACTTACATGTCCAGAGGATATATGGGAAACACTTTAAAAATAGAAAGCTTCTTGTTTTATAAGCTTCCAGCGAGTCCCCTTTCAGAGAGAAACATGTTTTTCAGACTGTGAGTCAGGTTTGAAGGAAGATTTGTTACAACTGCATTGTAAGTTTGAGGTGAAAAGAGATGCACTAGTGCTTTCTAAGGACACTAAAATCATTAAAGAAGAAACAAAATCAAAACAACACAGGAGTAATTTATGAGTGATTGATAGTCATCTGGGGGCTAGTGTATGAACAAACCTTGCTTTCTCCTCTGTCTCTGCTTGCTACAGTAAGTGTTTGGCTGCATCTGCCATTTGGGTCAAGGTGAAATATCCATTTGGTTTTGAGGAAGAATCAAACATTTTTACAATGCATCTCATCTTAGTTAAAATGTTATTCTTCAGTTGCAAAGAAACCTTTACTGGCACGTTGTAAACATGGCTTAAGTCCGCTGAAATATACTCAGACTGGCTTAAGCAGAGACCAGAAAACACTACTACATGTTTCTTTTTAAAAGAAGGAAAATAAAAAATCAACTAACAAACCAAACAACAAAAAATCTGGGAAAGAAAATAAAATATAATGATATATTTGAATGATCTGGTAGTTATATCTGCACCAAGAATCACACACTCAATAATCTATTCTTGCTTTGCCAGCACTGGTGAGCAGGTAGAAACAAAACTCTTCCAACCTTCTCAGTCATTTGTTGCTTCTCACCGGCTTTCCAGTTTGGAAATCAAACACTCAGCTCTTCCTCTGCTATGGACATTTTAAAAGGTTCTGTTGAGTTCCCTTCCTTGAGTTGGCTTCCAGTTCAAATGGCAGTGGACAGGCCAGATAGGAAAAGTTAAATGGCTAATTTGTAAAACTGAATTATTAATTTCAGGAGAAAATGGAAGACCATGAATCCTGTGTACTGGGGATGTCACTTGCAGCAATAAGGAAGGCATACAGAGGCTAGTGGGAACTGATGGAGACATGGAGGACACAGCCCTGTGCTGCTTATGTGCCACTGGTACAGGAATAATTGTCCTACACACATATCTCAGATGTCAGGAAGGCAAAATGTCTGTCTGCAAAGGTCTATGGTTTAACTTAGAACAAAACACAACAAAGCTAGGCGGGAAGAGAGCAAGAATTAGGAGAGCAGTAATAAGATCACACAGTAAGTAACTGCCTACATGCACAATTAGATGGTTCCAAGCCATTTTAGAGAGGAGTTGTATGAATAATTGATTTTTCAGTTCACTGGTCAAACTGAAGAAAAAACCCATTCATTTTGGATTGACCTGAAGCATAAAATTTTATTGGCTTTCTCAGAAAAATTAAAAAAAAAAAGTTAGGGAAGATGATTTGGAGTTGAAGTCAAAGTTAATGATTCATTTATTTGGAGGAATTGAAATACTCGTTAAGTGCATTTTAAATTTAGAGAAGTTTAGAAATAGCTTTTGAACAAAAAAGTTATTATTTTTTGAAAATATGTGAAAAATATTGTGAAAGTATGAAAATAATTTCTCTTTTTTGAAATAACGGTCCTTTTCAGTAAAATTAGTAGCCAAATCAAGCCAATTTCATAAAAAATTTTGACCTGCCCTGTTTGCCTAGTATCTAACAACACTGCTTCTCTGTGTCCTTCCACCTTTCTTTCACAGGACAGTGAGGATAGATTGTAAACAAATTCTGAGGGAAATGATGGCTTGATTTTCAAATGAGGATTTTTAACTTACTTTTGTTGGACATCACCATAATTCTAAATCTATTCCTCTATTATGAAGCTAAGATTACAGAGAAAATATTCAAGTGAAGAAAAAATTTAGTTTTTCATTTTTAAGTAGTACATAAATAATGTAAATAAGGCTTGATAAATGAAGAAAGTTTTACTTAAGCAGTCCATAACACCCACTACTGCCAGAAGGTCCTGAGAAAAAAATAAGAATAAAATAGCCTGTGGTGTCAGAGTATTCAGATAAGCATTACGGGTTTTCCCTGTAGTTCCAAAGTCATCATTCCTGCGGCAAGCTGGTGGTTGCCCGAGGTGCAGAGGGAGGTTAGGGGGTCCCGTGTGGAGCTGAGGGTGGGCAAGATCATTGTCTGGTCACGCTGACTGCCCAGGTGTCAGCTCCCAAGGCTGGATCTCTCTTTTTCACTCCCTAAGGAAAAGCCGGCGTGCCTCCTGTGGGCTGTGCTTTCAAGCTTGCTCTTCTTCCTGCAACAGTTCAAAGATCAAAGAAGGAGCAGAGGCTGTTTCCCAGGAACCAAAAGATAGCCATCACACAGACCCTGTGGGAGATGCCTGGCAAAGGATCAGAATTTAGTGATCATTTTTTTTGGTAGCCAGTTTCTCCCAGTCCCTTCATATTCATTATATTGAAACGATTTTCTCTCTTATAAACACCATCTACTCTTTATTGGTTCTCTCTCTTAAGTGTGCTTTATTTCTGCATATGATAATTTATATACACCTAAAAGTTCCTGAATAGATCACTTTTTACATCAGCTGAGTAACTTTGAGCAAGAAAAGGAAAGAAGTTGTCTAACATGACCACCCTTCCCACCTCCACCTCTCAGAATCACTGACCTGGTGTGTTTGGTGCCCAGGGCCTCTCTCTGGGTCAGGGGGCTGATCTTTGCTCACAGGGGACCCTATCGACCTCTCCTCACCTGGGCTCAGCAGAAGAGCACAGGCAGTTATTTATGGCTCTGAAGCCTAAGCAGCTCTTCAAAATGAAGACACCTTGATGTAGTTAGGTTACGGAAAATAATGGGCACTATACATGTGCTTTGATACATTTGCTTTCCTTTTGATTTGTCTGAAAGCCTCTCATTCTCTGTCTTTCTTCTCCCTACTGTCATTTTCCTTTTTTCTCTTCCCATTCCCACTCTGACTTTAAGAGTTTATGAAGGAGAACCAGGCCCCAGCACAGCCATTGATCTTAAGGGGATCAGGTTTCTGCCCATATCACTCTGTCCTTTGGGTGTTGCTGAAGCAATCAGACAAGCAATTTATTTTATATTAAAAGTTTAATAGGGACAACAGGTATTGTTTTTTGTTATGTGTTTCTATATTTTTTCCTCCAGAAAAAAAATGGAAAGGAGCAGTCACACCAAGATGGATTCATAAAACAATTAATAATGATAAAAATAACATCCTCACTGTCATTAATGACCACACTGATATTCCTTTCAAGGCAATAGATCACCTTATCATGACTTCTGTGTCTCTCTGTGCAAAAGGAAAAAAAACCAACCAGCTTCTCATGATGTATAAAGAAATTGAAACCTGTTTATTTATGACTGGATAAGAATGAGCTGCCTCATTAATGTGGTATAAAATGGGTATAATTCAGCATTCTGTACAATCCTCCATGACGTGTTGACAGGTGCTGTCATGCACTATCACTTTTAGGTTATTGCACTCTAATAGACTACAATTATAGCTCATTTAATATGATATGACAGTGGGGAAGCACGTGCAAGGTTACAAGCAGTTACACTTACAAAACAAGCCGGTAGCAATGTATACAGCTACAGGTAAATATTGCAGGGGGCAAATACCCTTTCCACTGTCGCGGAGCCCAAATGTCTGCGGCTACAGGTCTTATGCATATAGTTCTTGCAATGAAACATTTGTGCCTCGCATTTTCTCTTATTTTCCCCACAAATGCCAATATTACTGCTTTCAGTTGTGCCTCCTAATGTTGCTCCAACAGTCGAAACCACAGCAGGGGGTGGAGTAGACTTGAAGAAAAGCCGAAGCTGTAAGTAGCACAAGATTTATAACAGTTGGCAGCCCAACATCTCATCTCATACAAACAAGTCGGTTTCCTTTTGGCGGCCTGCTGTGCCACTAACAAGGCAGGCTACAAAATTCACCCACTGGGTGATGGGGAAAAGGCAGCACGAAGCACACACAAGCATCATTTTCATATGGTGGGAGAGCAGCAAGAGAGTTGGGCCCTGCGCATGGATTTCATTCATTAGAGGGGGAAACTGCAGAACTGGATAGAAATGCCAGATAAAAATATTTTAAACTGGTTAAAAACAAAAGTCCCCTCAGGGGACTTAAAGATTTCTCAACAACATTTGCAACCCGAGCATTGCAGGGTTTTGCCAGGGCAAGTTTCTCACTGTGGCCATGTAGGTGGTGTTATGAGCCAAAAAGACGCCTGCCAGTCTGTGTTTTTGTCTAAGCCATGTACTGAAGTGAGTAATCTTGCTACTTTCTTGCCTAAAATGTGTTTCCGATATTGTTTTAAATGCTTAGGTTGTAGCTATTCTTGCACACTGAGCAACTGTATGATATACTCCTTCTGGGAGTGGCCACACACTTAAATTCAGGGGTTTAAATATAAAAACTTAGACGCTGACTCTGTGCAGTATTTTCAGAAAAGCAGCTTGCTGGCCCATGCAGCCGAGGTGCCTCGACAGCTGGGTCACGCCATATGGGTCAGGATGCTGCCTCTCCCTTCCACGCACCCGCGGAGCCGCAGAAACACTCCTCAACCCGTTTGTAATGGAACATCTCCTTTGCATTACAAAGAATGTGCTTGTTCGCTGAGACTCTTTCCCCATCAGCAGCAGTCGTGTGCTTGGCATACCTCCTGGAAGAGCACACACGCAGCCTCCTCTGCTCCTTTTCTGCAGCACGGAAGGCTCAGCCTGGTGAGCCATTGCCTTCCTCCCTCCCTTCCTGAGCAGCCCCACGTCTCCTTCAGAATTCATTTTTCCCTGCCATTCCTTACACATTTCCAAATCTCTAGCTCCCACCACATTCTCTGTGTATCTGCTTTGGCTCCTGCCACGGGCTCAGTGGAGGAGAAGGGAGGTAACTCTCAGGTCAGGTCCATGTTGGGGCTACAGCTTCTCTGCCAGCGGTAAATGATTCTCAGCCAGCCCTGTGTGCCTGAGAAAGTGGGCTTTTCTGACCATAGCTACTTTTCAGGGGAGATGTCTATGCACACTTCAGCTTGATCATCCCAACTGGTTGCTATGTCCCGTGGACTTGCCCAAAGGATACATACTGGAGCCACTGTCTCATACAAACCCTGTTAAACTAACCGTGCCCTTTGGCTCTTCAGGAGATTGCAGTCCTAAAGAAAACATCACAAGTAAGTCCCCTGACTAAAAATGGTGGCACGTTATTTTGCATCTTTTCATGCTATTTTCTGCCTCCAACCCAAGGGAAATATTGAATTAATTCAGTATACTGGGATGCTGGAGAGAAAATATGAGAAGTGCTGATATAATCATGCAACACTTGCCATTTAATATTATTGCTAATTTGGTGCAGGACTCTGAAAAACTCCTGTTACTCTTTGGAGAAGAACCTCTTCTGCAGACAGTGACACAAATTCTATGGTTCTCTCTGATAATCTCCCATTTAATGTCACTGTTGTTTTCAAATTCTCCCACAATAAAATGTAAGTTCTTAATATTAAGATAATATTAAGGTAAACGGAACTAAAAAACCTGCTTTTTTAAAGTATCTCTTTGACATTTGTAATTGGATTAAAACAAATAATATCAATGTCACTGTTGTTTTCAAATTCTCCCACAATAAAATGTAAGTTCTTAATATTAAGATAATATTAAGGTAAACGGAACTAAAAAACCTGCTTTTTTAAAGTATCTCTTTGACATTTGTAATTGGATTAAAACAAATAATATCAATGTCACTGTTGTTTTCAAATTCTCCCACAATAAAATGTAAGTTCTTAATATTAAGATAATATTAAGGTAAACGGAACTAAAAAACCTGCTTTTTTAAAGTATCTCTTTGACATTTGTAATTGGATTAAAACAAATAATATCTAAATATTTAGACTATATTCATTAGTAATGGACACTTTTAAAAGAAAGTTGATCTTGTGTAACAGCTATCAGCCCTTTTGTTTGTAACCAATCTCAAATCTGATAGCTTTTTTTTCAGTTATAAAACTACTAAAATATCAAAGCTTGCTTTAGTATACCAGTAATGTCACATGGCTAAGGTTTACTAAGAAAGTGTGAGTACTAACATTGTCCCGACAAAGAAAACTCTGCAGGATAAAAGCTACAAACAGTAGCATCTCTATGCACCAACCAATATTGCTACAAAGAGGAATTTAAAAAAAAAAAATCCCCAGACCAAAAGGGAAACAGGCTGGGGCTGAAGTGGCATAAAGCAGAAACCTTCACTCCTGAATTTTCTATTTTTTTCTTGCTTGGCATGAGAAGCTGTCTCTGTAAATCGAGGCACAGTTGGACACAAAGCTTCTGCCTCTGATCAGTGTTTGGTTGGCAGGAACTGTGTTATTGCTTTTGGCTGTTTTTTTTTGTCCATACCTGAATACAGATTTTTTCACAGAGTGTGAAGGTCAGGAAGGGGACTAAGGGTTAATGCTGCTTGAAATAAAATCCAAGTGAATTTCTACAATTATCTGCTGAGGTCTCCTGAGGGTTGCCGCAGATGGCATGTGATCCTCCTGGCTTGGATGGCACCCAGCACCTGTGGATGGGGCTGAGGGGTGGAAGGAGCAGTGCCAGGAAGAGCATTAGACATGGAGATTTTCTGCAAACTGGTTGTAAAACAGCACCAGCAGCAGAGACCCTGTTACAAACTTTGGTGATTATATAACTTCTTTTAATACTTCATGCTTGTGATAAGCACCCTTCTTCCCCCTTCTCACTGTTACTTTCATAGTCCTGGGAAAGCAATTTATTTAGTGCCCTTTACTACGTACAGAAAGTTCAGTTGTGGCTGTGTGATTTTAGTCAAGTTTTCAGGAGTGAAACAATGTGTTTCACCCTGCTACTCTACAGTGTTTTTTAACACATTTCATAAGTTTCATTATGAAAGAAAATGTCAAGTAGAGAATTCAAAGTCCTCTTTTTAGTGTCTGTCTTCATGAACTGCTCACAGTGGATAATGCCATAACCTCTACCTGTATAATGGAGCATTATCAAAGACAGGCATTCGCAAATCAACAGGGAGATAGAGACCTGAAAGGCTTTTTGTTTTGTTTTTAGTTTTGACGGAGGATGATCAGCTCTTTGCAAGTACCTCTAGGTTTTAGGCTTTGTACTCGACTTGATAAAACCATGATGAAGTGGTGAGCATTATCTTTTCTCTCTTTGTTCCTAAGAGCTATGACCTGTACTTTTTGTATGAATCAGATATCTGGACCTATGTATGTGTGACAAAAAGAAAGTCTGGTACAGTAGTGGGGATCTTTTTGACTACATGCAGAATTCTTCTATTTCATCCTTACATAAGGAAGACTTTGGTGGTAACAAAGTCAATTAGAGGCATTGCATTTTTCAAATTACAAGTTTAAGATTATTGAACAATTTTGAAATCAGATTCCCTGTGAAATCAACATTTTATTCCTTGCCATACCCACTGAAATACTGGGAGTCTTATTAGAATTTGTCCAGTTGGACACATTTCTTTTTCTGTCTCCTAATTTGTTCCATTTACCTTTATTTCTTTCCCCTCTCACCTTCCTTCCTTCCTTCCTTCCTTCCTTCCTT
>VZRO01006067.1:558203-579128 GCA_013397915.1 Daphoenositta chrysoptera
TCCCCATTGCCCTCATCTTTCCTTCCTCTTTCCTTCTCCCCTCTGTCTCTTCCTCTCCTCCCCTCTGTCTCTTCCTCTCCTCTCCTCCCCTCTGTCTCTTCCTCTCCTCTCCTCTCCTCTCCTCTCCTCTCCTCTCAGTCCCTATACCTTTTCCCTGTTTTCAAGATAAATCCCATTCTTGCAAATTCATAACTGACATGGTTGACAACTAGAATATTTACTGGAAAAACAAGAACACACAGCAAGACTTCATGATTCTATTTCTCATATATATTTCTTTATAGGTTGCGTTCTGCAGTATTTGGTGCATGTGTCAGTGGAGATGAAAAGATACTTTACAGGGAAACTGAAATCTATTTCCAATGTCATTGCTATAGCACAAAATGGAATACTGTGAATGACAGTCACTCATATTTCCATAAATGTGGCTCCTCTATAAGCAAAATTCTGAAGTGATTTTTATTTCTAATGTCACCCTTGGAAGCTCTGCAATGTCAGTCTCATTTTTGTCAGAATAATTATATTTAATTTTGGGGTTTGGTCTATCAGAGGTCTACAAATTCATTTTATAAGTTAACACTACTCATTTGTCAAAACCAGACAAGAAGCAATCATTTCCCTATTTCTCCTCTATACTGTATGGACACTCTTTAATGGTTAAAATATTATTAGGAGGGAGGAAGAGAGAAAATGTCTTTTATGAGTCTTTTCCAGTGAGCACAAGAGTCTTTGTTTGCCTGATGTGGAAAGCCAGTTGAACCCTGTGTTGCATGAAGACCTGAATACCTGCCAGTCAAAAAGGAACAGGTTACTCAGTGGGGGCTCTGTAGTCTTGGAAGTCTGAAGTGTGTGTGTGTGGGAAGCTAGATTTAGAGATTTTTCTTTAGCAGCACATTATGTAGAGTTTCAAAATGAGATCAGTGAAGTCAAATCAACTTTCCAAGTCCATTTCAGGCTTTCTTTTTTATTATTTTTTTTTCTCTTTGGACATAAAACACTTCAAATAAAAGTTCTATTAATAAAGCTCTAACCACAGATTAAATATTTCTGCTGACATTATTTGACTGATAATATCAATTTCAAAGTTCAAATTTTAATAAGGTATTACAAAGCATAGGAAGAAACAAGCTAATCAAGCCAAGTTTCATATTTCCCCTCTTTGTATAAAATGATAAGTGAATTTAAAGCTATGCTTTGTCTCTTTAATATCTGCTAAATATGGATGAATTACTGAATATATATTTATTCTTAGCCTCATTTGAAGGCAAATATTTACAAGGCTTTTCTGTTGTAATCTGATTTTAATATCTCAACTGAAAATGATTCATAACATGTTGCTTCAAATACCCTGTAGTTAAAGAGGCCAAAAATTAATTAGCTGTTTCTAGCAAGGGCTTCTTGGAACTGACCTTGAAAGAAAAAAAAAGCGGTACTGTTTATCAGATCACTGTATATTGTTGTTGCTTGTGCAAAGAATTTCAGGAGTAAATAACAGAGAGTGGCAATAACTTGTGTCTGATCCTTGATACTGATGTGCATGTGCATCCTTTGGTTTTCTGTGGCTCCTGTAGTAGGGCTTCAAGGGCCAAGTATCTTCTGTACTTTTGACATGGAAATCGTTCAGACAGGCATGGGCATGTGAAGTGTGTTAGTGACTGTTATGCAAGCAATGGGAAGCACCTCCCTTTAATCCCTTGTCCAGATTAAAATGCAGGGAGTGTGGAAATATTTGCAGGTCCTTTTTTTCTGCATCTTATAAATATACTCAGGAAGCCATCTGGGAACAGAAATACTCCCTAAGTACCGCTGACCTGAAATGCAAGTGTCTTTGTGAAGTCAGTTTCTCTCCTTCCTTTGAAAGACAATCTTGCTGATGCTGGATGCTAAAAATAAGGACACAACATCTTTTCCAGCATCTGGAGTTTTCTGTGCTTTAATCCGTTCATTTCCTTATGTATTGTTATATAGGTATTTCTGTGCACACTCTGATTAATGTACAAATATATATTTTACTCAGTAGGATTAGAGTCAAGTGGGCCTGATTCTCCACTTCCTTGCAACTTGCATCATTAGCTATAAGTGTAGGTACAACCCTTTTAAGAACTGTCATTTTATAAGGAGCTTTAGGGAATTAGATTAACCCTTGCTTTGCCACTTTACAAATAGTGCCCATCTATTTCGAGTTGAAAACAAATTTTTCCTCTGCCTTTTTTTTTAAACTGCTTTTCTAAAAGCCTGAACAGTGGGCTGTCTTCTGTTCCATTAAAACATCTGTTTCCAAAGGGTATTGTGTGGTCCAGGACTTCCTTGGGACAAGAGCATTCTTTTAATTGTGTAGAGGTATGTGTTGGGGTATTAGATAGGTATTTACAGCATCTATTTGCTAACCATAAAGGTGCAAATAAGGTGTTTAACAGCCCTTGCACACACCACCTCAGATACCTCCAATTCCTGTCATGAGTGATTTGCAGTGCATTTGGGGAGGTCTCGAAATTACAGGGTATGTTGACTGTCTTTGTGTTTTGTGGTCGGTGTTTGTTCTGGACAATAGTTCGTTCAGCTTTGCATTAAATCACAAATTTGCTTTGCTTGTGTCCATTCTCCTCCCCTCCTGTGAAACTGGGCATCATGGTATGTGTGTTGTCCTTGGTGGCTGCAGCAAGTTATCTCAATAAAGTTGTGTCAATGGCAAACACTGCAATAGTAAGTGCTCCCATATAATCCTGTATTAGAGCTTAAAAATGTATAATCTGCGTATTTCTGATACTCCTATTTGCATATTAGGTTGGCAGTAATCATCCTTAGAAGAGTCAAACAGTAAAAAAATATTTGACATCATTTCTCCGGCAGCAATGAGCCTTGGTTTGTCATGAGAAAGATCTTCATGATCATTCTGAGTATGTCAGGAAACTGGTACCAGAGTACTGATTCAGCTACAATTTCAAAAGTGTGAACCAGCTCAGGAAGCCTTTCAGGATTCAGTTTTTCACAGAAAGGAAACCAGGACAGGGTTTGTGTATTTAGCCAAAAAGGGAAGTAGCTTTAGCTCCAGGGTTTGGGGTTTCTCAGCAACTCAGCATCTGCTTTGGTCTTGATAACATTAATTCATTTCCAAAAAGCTGGTGGAATTTGCTCAGTTTCACAGCATGAGAATTATGTATGTGAATCCACGCTCTGTGGGATTTTATCTTTCCCCGTGAGTGTGTATATGCACACCCGTGTGCTGCGTGTCTCTAGGAGCCCCGAAGGCCCCCTGTGCAGGCTGGCAAGAGGGAGTGCTGAGGGTGCAACGATTCTGATGAAGCTGAGGTGATGTGCACACTCCTGGTGCCTGCCCCAGTGTGTCATTCGTCTTGGTTTGTTCATGAATAGCCTTTCTTACAAAACATATAAATTTTAGTGTACTTGCAGTACTTTGCCAGTTTGGTGTTGTCCAGTTTATTCCCTGAATTAATGTATTTAACAGAAGTTCTTATGGCAGTAATGGGAAAAGTCAAAACCTTGCTGCTGCCCCTGATTTATTGAAGGGTTTGTATTTCAAGGATCATGAGGGATTTAACCCCACACTTAACACTTTGGATCAAGTTGCATCTAACAGGAGTAATTGTGTTTTTATCAATGAACAGGTTCACTTTAAATAGCTTTTCCTCTTTCCACAAGGCTAGCTTTTTCTTGGTATAGAACTGGTAACTTTTCATCTTCTCTTAAAACAGTTTCTGGAAATTCAAGATACATTTTGCTTGAGAATGAAGTTGAGGCCCAGTTTTAGGCAAGCTCATATGCTTAGTTAAAGGTTGTACTTTTACTGTTTAAAGGCTTCTTATGTATACAATGCCACATCTTGCATTTTATCAGAGGGATGTGGTCTAACAGCCACAGGAAAGACAGATTATTCTGAACAACTGGCAATGGCTACAGGGCAATATGATTTGGCAGAATCCTACTTGTAATTGCTGATCCTGAGCTGAGCCAAGGAAATATGGATTTAAAAAAATACAAAATTATTTGTGCCTTGATTAATTTTTTTTTTTTTTTTTGTAAAAAATGTCAGGCATTGCTACAGCAGTCTGGACTCCTGATTTTTCACTCCTGTTGCTTTAATGAAATCAAAGAAAGGAGTGTTCTGAGTGAAACTTTCTGTGTACACACTATCTGTGGTTTAGATATGGCCTCCTCATTACAGGAACCACATCCTTCCCTTCTCATAATAGCTCTTCTGCTCTCAACTAACACCACTGGGTAATTTTTCCTTCTTCATTATCTTGTGTAGTGGACTCATATAGACCCCTTCCTTACCATACAACTAGATGACCTAGCCTGGACTTGCAATAAAATGCATGTGCTGTGGGAATACCAGAGAGCTCTCTGTGATCTCTGACCGACGATTTTCTGCTGAGTTTGCTGCTGCTGTATAGTTCCTTTTCCCATAACACTCTCCTCCCTACGACCATTACCACCATAATAAAAAAACCCCAAGAAAACCAAAAAGAAGAAGAAAGTGGTTCCTTGCAATGCTTTGAAAATCAAATTTAGAATCTAAGGCTGAGCCACTGGATTGTTAAGACGTTTTGACAACGATAGCTCCAAGAAGCTAGCTAAATACACTACTGAATTCGCAGATCAATCCAAGACCTTGCAAAAAGTCTGCTGGTTTATGGTTCCTTGAATGCTCTGAGTCATCAAGTATTAGCCAGTTGTGCTACAGAGTTTACAGCATAGCATATACACTTCATGGCCTGTTATAGCCATAATCCATGTTTTAATGCTTTATGTCAGGCATCCCTGCTGCCCTCTAACCATTCTTTAATAATAAGACAAAAGTGATATTTTAGGGTAACAGTTAATAAATAATGTGACTTATCCAATCACACCTTTCACTAAAATATTATTATCTTTTGACAGGTTCATTACTGTAGAGACATCAGGGACTGATGAAACATTGTCTAATTCTACCACTAGTACATTTGCTGTAGTTGTCTTTCTTTTAATTTAATTCTCCTACTCTGAAAGCATACTGTCCATTGCAATTATTGAATGAGCATTTAATCTAGCATAACTAAGGCATTTTAATCTTTTCTTATGGAAAAACTATTAAATGGTCATAACATTGCTATGATGTGCACTCATCTACTCCTGACTTTGAGAATCAAAGTTTTCTCCTTTCTGATAACCAGACCTCAAGTAAGATTTTAGCCTTAGTGCAGCATGCTGGCTGCTTGAGCAAGAAGAGGACTCTTATTTTTTTCATAATACTTCAGTCAGAAAAACAATTTGTGGTTATCAGCCACTTTTGGTAGGATTGTTTCTGGGCAAATTCTGCATATGTTGGTGCCCTTTGCTAAAATACTATTTTTAAAAAATTACTATTTCTTAAATTGGAGGTAAACAAATAGTACAAATGCAAAAAAATAACAGATTGAAACAAAGAAGAAAAAGAAGCATGCCTAAAACACTTCCTGCATACTCATGTGATCACATGCTAAGAAAAACCATTACTTGCAGTCTAAGTGTCTTTTTTGTCTGACATTACATGTACAAATGTAATGGGAAGTGTATTTCAAGTACACAAACATACATGCAGCAAATAAAATGCTTTTTTTCAATTTTTGTCTGTAAAATTTGGCTAGAAGCACAGTTAATCCCCATCTTATTTCTTGAATAAGAAACCCAAGAACAAAACAGCCGTTCTCAATCTCTTTTCTTACTGAGATATGGCTGCTATCTGTCTAGGACAGGAGCTTCTGTTGACACCATGGAAAGGGGCAGTAAGTTCATTGCTCTTTCAGAACATGCTGCAATCTCTAAATTCCCCTGGAGAGAGTGTATCGGATATCCACAGAGTTCTGCTTCAAATCAATTCACAGACTTGAAAAAAGATTTTAATAATGGGTAGAATTGTGAGAACGAAAGCTAAATTTAACAGAGTGATTTACTGCTCACTCTAGTCTCCCAAAGATCTGTTTTTTAATGGCTCGTTATTTTCCTCTTAAATAACTAAATCTGCAATATTAAGGAGCATATGTAGTACCTAACCTTCTACCCACTTACTAAACAAAAATTTAGAAATTGAATCACTGTCTTTGTGCAGAACCATAAATAAAGTCATACTTCTAATTCAAGGAGAAAGTGCTGGTATGTTTGTAACAGGCTTTAGTATGTACTAAATGTGTGACTTGACCAGACTGACACTTGGGTTGTCATCATTCAATAATTTTTCATCCTAAGGAAGAATGAAACGTCTTAGTCCACCCCCGCAGGAAAATACAACTGTTTACAAAAAACCATCCAATATTGATGGTTTGTTTTTTTCCATTTGCTATAAATTTTGTTTTGGAAATGCAGTGAGCAAATGGTCAGTGTGAGTCAATTGGTGTAGAAGGAGACCAGCTGTGCATTTAGTGATCATCACCATCGTAGCTGACTCTGACACAAGAACCTTACTAGAGACTATAATGCTCCAAAATCCAGCAGAGGCAGTAATGGCCAAATTGCATCAGCTCCTACCCTTTAGAAGTGTCTTTTAATTTCTTCCCTAAATTCTTAGATTATGGTTTTGGGGGACAAAGGTCTTTTTTAAAAAGATGCTTCATGAGCATATTTACTGCTTGCTAGGCAGATAAAGAGGGTAAATTGCTGTTGCCATTGAAGGATTCATCTAATATTTCTCTTTCCTGACATATACTGACAAAAAACTGTGCTTTCTGTAAGAGCAGCATCATCATGAAACTGGGTAAAATTTAGCTTTTGCAGAAGCTGTAGAAAATTCTCTTTAATTTGGAGGTAAATATTCATAGGCAACTTCTTTCTTGCTGACAATGTGAAGTCTGAAATACTCCTCTATTCCTGCTAGCAATGAATGGAAAAGACTACTTCTGTTCAGTTTTGAACTTGCTCAGTCATTAGGAGTTTGCAAGTTCAATTCAGACTTAAAGGTTACAATGCCTGCATGCTACTGGGAAAAGATCAAAGCAAGGAAAGGAACAAACACCTAAGCCATGTCACGGAGGAGGGACAGGTTGTAGGCTTGAACATTTACTGTGGTATTAGTTCATGCTTTTGATCTTTGAAAGAAAAGTGTGGGTGACCTTTAAAAACATCAGGGAAAACATGCATTAGCTTTGCATTAATTGATTTCTTAAAACCTAAAATGATTATGAAATAAGCAATAATTGCTCATATCTTTGCTCCCACTAATACAAAGAATGCATCCGCTTTTAAATCCATGTTGCATTTTTAAGCAGAATAAGATCTCTCTTTATGAGTTGTCTAAGGGCTTACCAGGAATGGGAAGACTTGTTAAAAAAACAGAGCAGGCCCTTTCTGCCCCTTTAGCTCTGGAGAGGTGAGCATCCCAGGTGTCGTCTTTCTTAACATGGAATAATCATGTATTGGAATGGAAAACCAGGAAAATTCACAGTGTTGGGTCATGTAGCTGGAGAACATGCTTCCTAGCCATGGCCCCTGGGGAGCAGGAGCTCTTGCTGCATTCTGCCCCAAACTGTGGCAGAGAACCAGTATCTCTGCCTTGCAATGTGGTGGACATAATTTCTGCATTTTTTCACCATCCTCTTCAGTTAATCAGTGGTCTTGATTCTTTTCTTGTGTGTATAATCAGGAGAAAGATGAAGGATCCCTTATATTTTCTTATAGTATGAGAGAGGGACATTGGTGGGAAATGCTAAAAGAAGGCTGTCACGCATCCATCTAGCCCTCCACTGTTTCTCCCTCCACTTAGGAGGTAATTTCAAAAGGGAGATGCTCTGACTGCTTCTATCATTCTCTACAAAGCTAGTCAAGGATTTGGTGCATTAGCATTTTATTCCCAACTCATGAGTCTGCTGTGGAAGCAAATCTGTCCCTGGCTTTTCTTACCAGTTTGGTTCAAATCATGACGCAGGCTAAGGATCTGTGAAGCTGACCCTTTTGGTTGAAACTAAACCAAGACACACACAAGGTATGCAGTTATTTGTATCATATGTGGTAATGGGTTTGAAATCACAGGCCCATTTTAATGCTCTCTTATGACCATATGGTTTTATGACTCAAATACAAAATAAGGGCAGCAATTTGCTTAAGTCATTGCTAGCTTAGTGACAAAGTGCGTACCTCATATTTTCTCTCTTAGCCATAGGTGAAGTCACAGTTCTTACCAAAGCTCCTTTCCTTTTGTTTTCTGCTTTGAAATTTCTGATTTATTTGCTCACTTTATTTGTTTATTTCTTTGTCCTGTTCCATGCCTGATTTGAAACCTCTGATCCTATACAAAACCTACCTCTGTCTACCTTCCCTCTCCCACTTTCACATTTTCCTAAGTCATTTTCTGCACTAAGAAAAAGCTTATTGGCTTCACTTCTAAAAGCATGCATTATGTTTATTTGACATGACTGGAAAAAGTTTGCAACTGAAATGGCACTTATTTGTTAAATATACTGATTCATTCAAACTTTTCAAAAACCTGGTAAATTATCAGTCTGTTCTGAACTTAGCTGTATTAAAAATATCACTGTTTCCAGCAGAAAATAACTGATTGCTTAGTAAGCTAGAGTAATTTACTGTAAACTTTTGTGAAAGTCTGAGACGTAAAGGAAATATTTTAACTGCTTTAATACAATTTTTTCCCTGATTCTCAATGTGGGAAAAATTTCAAAAAGCTGACATTTGTCCCAGCTTGAGGATGAAAAAAATAGAAATCTAGAAATATTTTGCTTAGCAGTAAAGCCATATGGTTAAGAGGAGCAAAACGCACATATGGCAACAAGATCATCTCCTGTAATTCAACCCATTAGTGCAAGAAATTTGTTCAGACAGGTATGGAGTTGGATTCTCATTTATGTTTCTGCCACCCCATTCTTATCTGGCTATAAAAAAAGGTCCTGAAATGCTAACAGCAAATATAGCATATGCTCCCAATAAAAGGTGTCAAAATCTTCTCGCTTCCTTACACCAAATTAGTGTGTGTGTGTAATGTACATGTATTTAGGCAAAAGCTGAGCCTCTTTTCTCTTTTTTTTCCTCTTTAAAAAAAAAAAAAAAATTCATTTTATTTATATTAATTTTATTTTTTTAAAAATTTTTATTTTATTCTATTATTGTTTTCCTTGGTCTGAAATGAAACTGCTTTAGAAAAGCCACAGGATGGCTGTAATATTTTTGTGCTGAAACAGAATGAAAATCAGCGTATTCTCTATTTGCTCATACTCCCATTTTCCTACTGGGAAATCCTTGTTTTGACAACTCCTTCTTGTGCAAAGTGTTGATCCCACTGCCTGTGGAGACACTTCTTCGTGATGAGGCATAAACACACTCACAGATTAACATTTTTAATGTCAAAGGGGTTTTTGGTAAGGGTGCTCATTGGTCAGTAAAATCAACAAAAATATGTGTTTATTCTACATATGTAAGTCCAGCTGCTGGCTTTGTGGACATTTCAGTATCTTCATCATAATTTCTACATGTTTATCCCAATTTCCTGGAATACTGCTGACAATTTACCTCGACAAAGCTGAAGGACTTGCTAGTTCGACTGTCAGGTTGCAAAATGCTGTGCACAGGGAAGCTGTGTGACAGGAGGGATGGAAAAGGGCATCCCTCTGGTCTGATGAGGGATTTCAGGTAAGTCCCCTCAACTCTCTGTGCTTCAGTTACTGTGATGCTAAAGCACTCTACTGTCTCTCTAAAGCACTTGCAAAGCTGGATAATATTAATGGAGAACATTAAGAAATAGGCCTGGTATAAAGTCATGGTCATTTCAGATGGCAACAGCAGGATTGTTTCCCAAAGGGAATCCTCAAACAAAGTTGTACTGCTTTCAGGGGGAAATATTTATCTCCAAGGAACCTCTCATAGTATGGGGCTCCTACATACTCCATCTCCAAGTTTCAGCAAATCCCTGCCTTCCAACCTCCTCACAGGCAGGAGAAATTGAGCTTTAACTGTTAGAAGTGTAATACTAGCCAAATAGGAGAAGATAAAGCACTTGACAAAATCAGATATGGAGAGTGCAAGCAGTACACAATGCTAGGAATGCCCTCAATGATTATTATTATCATATAGAAAATATTAAAATTCATAAATTATGCTTAAATTCAACAGAAGTTATAGAGCTCTGCTATTGTGAAAGAGAATGAAGTAGCAACTGAATAGTGGTTAGTTCTAGCGACTGTGAATTTTCCGTATTTATATTCAAAGCCTAACCCTTCTTCTGACCTTATATTCTCTGTAATAAACTTCCTGGCCAATGCAGAATTAAAGGCTGAGCTGAAAATAATAAGGCTTCCTAAGCCCTTTCTGAGAAAATTATCTATCTAACAGAGTCATTTTATTTAAAAAGTAGCTCTGAAAATCACAACAAAAGTGTTTAAACACACTGCCAAATTGTTCCATAGATATATCTCATTTCCTTTTTTTTGTTATTTATTTTCATGTTCAACAGCTTACTATCATTCAGTCTTTGCCCCCAGGTTTGTTTGGGAACACGGATTAAGAAGACTGTCCCAGGAGTAGATTTTACTGTCAAAACCATCAGGATCTGTGTAAATCCATTGCATATGTTTTAGGGGACAAATTAACAATACTATCTAAGTCTTTTGATAATGCAATAGCTAGCAGGTATGCATAAGGAAAAAACCACGAGCAGTATCTGACATTATTCAGTGTCAGAAAATTGTTGTTTAAACATAAGAAAATGTTACCAAAGTTTGTCTGATTTTTAGTGCCAGAGTTCACAGGACCGCTAAGAGAGTAAGTGAAATTTTTCACAGGATATGAAGATTATTCTGGGCAAGAGGCTAGAATGACAAACTACATATATTTTCTGAGATTGTGGAAGATTTTAACTGGCAGACATGACGTATTTTATTTCTACCTTACTTATGTATCTATCTATTTCCAGTTTTGCCCTAATGCAGCTTTTGAGTTGCTATGTGCCTTAAGATTTTAGAAGGCTTTCTGCAAAAATGATAGTGAAAAGACTCCCCACCAAAATGGTCTCAAATATGCTTATCACATGAAACCAATCAGGCAAGAGAAAATGACCACTGGAACAGTCAATATTTAGCCTAATTTTGATTTTTCTGTAAACAAAACCTCTCCTGACTATGAATGTCAAGAAATATTGCCATTGGTCCTATGGTAAATCACTGTGAAGGTATTTATATAACACAGGTCCCTGACTCCTGCTCTAGCCTCTGGACCATGCCAGTTCAATGTCGTTCTGCTTTCTCCTGTTGTTTCCAGAGAGCATCAAAACTGTGTTTTGGCTTGCTTCCCAGACAACGTTGTTCCAGAGCAGAGATTTTGACCCTCACTAGAGACAAAGACATTTGAAATAAAAATAAAAAAGAGGCAGCAAATAAAGCACTGGAGATGCAAGCATGATAAGAAAATCGTAGGCAGTTTGAATGGTAGACTGTACCACTACTGTGACCTCTAAACTTGCATCAGACTTGCACACCTCCAAAATTTGGTTTTGTTTTTCATGGACAGTGCTTATCCTTGGGATGTCTTGGCTTTGAATAACAAATATTCTTAAAGACAAAAATCTTTTCCAGCTTCCCAGGACTGGTCACTTGGGTTAGTGGTAAGAGCCTTTATAGTTGCAGATCAGAGGTGCTGTGAGGGATCTACTGAGTCTAGCCTAGCTAAATGTAACCAAAAATGTGCCTATGTTTCAAATGCCTGTCTTTGGAAAGACATTAAGCCAGGTCCTTAACAGGCTCTTCAGTTCAAGCTGTAATGTTCTTGAATTTACATGCTTGGAAGCCTAGGAAAATCTGGGACTTAGGTGAAAGTTCAGTGCCTTCCACCAACAATTTATGGTCTAAATCAAATGATTTTCAAAAGGATTAAATGTGTCCCATCCATATCAGGAAGCAACAGAGAGGAACCCAGTCCAGTGAAAAACACTAAGAAGCCCCTCAGACAAGAAAAGTCAGTATAATTGGTGTGTGGAATGGCCTTCAAATGACTTTTAATGGAAACCCATACCTGATCCAGTACTAGGAATAACAGTGAGCCATTTTGTTTAACCTATGAAGGTACTGTATATATGTCTGTATTAATTGCCCATCAAAAGATGCCTGCTGGCACTCCCAACATTTTGAAGCATGCACATACGGATCAGACACTTGCTCTTTGCTTTTGTGACACTGATGTTAGTATTAGCAGTATGAAAGAGGGAGCTGGTGTAGAACAGTACAGTCTATGCTCAAGCACACTCAGGCTCTTAACATGTGCATTGGTGTAGGAGGATTTGAGTCAGACCAGGATTTCTAAATTTCTGATTGCTGGATATCAGTGTGGCATGGAAAGGCATTCAGTGTCTTGGCTTTGTTTCTTCATTAGGGAATAGCATTTAATCCTAAAAATAATATCAGCAGGAGACTGGATGCTGTGAAATTGGTCCCCTTTATGGGGTAGACAAAGGCCTTTGGTTAAAAGAGAACAGCTACAGACTGGAGAACGGGCTGGCTGAGGAGTATGATAACCTGCAAGGAACGGTGCTGTTGGTTCTCCTCTTCACAAGCCCTGCTGCCAGTCCTTCGTTTTCCACCTCTCCCTTTTTGATCATTTCAGTTGTCTAATCTCCCCGTTCCTCGGTGTCTTGAGTCAAGCCCCTCAGTTCCCGTGTGCAGCCTTTTGTGCTCCCTGATGGGATGCTGTCATCTCCTGCCCTGTCCCCACCTGCAGCCGAGCCCTCCGAGCCTGCCTCTCCACCCTCCCGCTCCACCAGCCCCTCGCTACCCCGTACCCTGGGCTGGCGGCATAATGAGGGCTTGATTTCAATACTTCCCCTCATTTCTCTGTTCACTGCTCTGCAGGTTAATGCAGATTCCAAACTTCAACAAGCAGCTGTTAAACATGTCATTAACACTGCTTCGGCTGCAAATGAAACTCTGCTATTGGGATTATTCCGGGAGCTATAGTTTTGTGATGAGCTTTGTCAATCACAGCTGACCTGCTGTGTACAGAATGAAACTCAGATTATCTTCTTTCTTCTTCAGACTCTTGTCATTTTTTCACAAAGAATTACTATTCTACTCCCCGAAAGATTGATTACTTGCACAAATAAGAGAGTCTGAGACATTAATACAAAATTCACAGGCTTTTCTTTATCTCAAACCTGCAACTCCCTCTACATTTCCTCCTGGTAATTATATTAGAATTGTGTACACTAGGAATTGCCATCTGATTATTATGAAACTAGTTTTGTCATGACAAAAATGAGCTTAAGTCTTGTTTTTTTGGAAAATGATCAGTACAGTGCACTGGATGAGAGAGAAGGAGATTAAATCCAACTTGCTTTCATCCATGAATGCTTTCATCTCTTTTTCAAACACAGGAAATGATTACCACTGCTATAAGCTGCAGTTCATATGAGTGAAAAAGGATAAGAAAATATTGAAAATTCTGTAGCCAACAGTAGGACATAATATAGGTCTCTGGTACCCACTGAGAGACATGTACTTTATTTTTCTATTCTGGCAATGTCAAGGGCTTCACATTTTAAGAGTTTCCTTCTACTGAGGTGTCACTAAGTACTGGAGAATATGTTAATTAATTTGCCATTTATCCAGGTGAGGATTTTCTTTTATTGTAAGACAGTAAAATATTTTTAAAAATTTCACTCAAATAGCCTGTCCTCATCAGTCACTTAATGAACCTTCCTCTTGTTTCTTCCAGTAATTCTGGAGTTATTGAATATCTCATAACTGAGCCAAAGCTGTCCTTTTTTTCATAGTTTTTGGAGAATATTTGGAATTAGGAAACATTTGGCATTGGTCTGTGAGCCTGACTTCAGTTCTTTCATGTCCTATTTCAATACATATATCTAAATATTGGTTTGATTTGGTTTTAATTTCAAAGTTGAGGAAATTGCTTGATTTCTTGTTCAGCATTTTGTCTTTTACAAAAGGCAAAAAGCATCAACCCCAATGAACTCTGTCTCCCAAGATACAAAACTGAATCTTTGGAATCACATGCCCCTTTGGGCAGGGGATATATTTAAATTTGAGCTCACCTCCTATAATACTGGACTCCAGTAAACAAAACCATTTCAAGTTTCATTGCCTTTGCCCAACAGATTTCCCTTTACAAGCCCTGTTGAGCTTCTCTTGAAAAATATTTCCTGGTATTATTTCCTTCAAATATCTATTTAAAACATTTAAGTTTATTAAATGGTGTGTTCAAGTCAGTAAGAAATTCAAACCCTCTCTGGCACCTAAGCCAGGGAGCTGCTAAACGTAAGGACATGTTCAAAGTCAGATCATCACTTCATGAATCATGATCACACCCAGAAAAAGTGAAAAAAAGACTGAGAGGAGAGAGAACATGTTTCAGGAAGAGAGGAAAGGAGCCAGCAAGAAAGCACCAAGCAGAAGGTCTGAATCAAAAGGAGAGACCAGGATGACGAAGAGCAAAGAGCTGGTGAAATCTGGGTACCTCTTCACTCTGGGAACTGGAACTTGAGCTGCTAATTTTCTTCTCTTTTAACCCTTCTGTCTAGAAGAGAAAGAAAGGAAGAAGATGTGAAGTGTGGAGTGAGTGACAAAATGCTCACCAAACAAAACCCCACAATTATTGGTAATTGAATATTTCATATTTTGAGTCATTCAAGCTCTATGAGCCCCAAATAGCACTTTAAAGTATTCAATTTTTTTCTCCATTGACTTTAATTAAGTTTGCCCCAGGCTGGCAATCCTGATGAACGTGGAAAAGATTTTTTATAAAGGAGTAAGCTTTCTAACAGTGAAGACTTTTTTCTTTCTGAAATCATCCAGCAGTTATTTATACTCAAACTCTTATTATGTCATCAGGTACAATCTTAGAAATATAAAATACAGATATATTAAACTGCTGCACCATAAATATTTTCCACTTGGTGACTGTGAAAATTACCATATTATTTCCTGATTTAGATATGCCTGGTGAAACCTAGTATTAGTGATAAGTGACTGTATGTATGGTAACTTCTGCACAGGGACTAGAATGAAATGCTTTAATGATAGGATTCACATACATATCTGCATTAATGCACCCGGTCTCACATTTTCTTCTTCTCTGTCATTTAACCAGTACTACAGCCTTAACAGCAAAATATCCAAAATGACCATAGGGAAAGACCATTTGGAAGCAAGTTTTCCCCATTATCAGTGACATTCTTTTGCTGGCATTCAGGGAATTTATTGTGTCCTCCAACTGTTGGACTCACTGACTAAACTGCTCTTGATGGCAATGCACTCCTGTCACAGGAGCCATACAAATCTGTGCTGACTGTATTTATCCCCATATCTGTCACTGAAATACAGCCAGTTTGGTAACTGTGATCTTTCCCCTGAGATGTTAGATATTCCAGTGTTAAAGCATGGCCTTAGACCACATAGGGGTCTTACAGAAGCAGTGACACAGGTATATTGAAAAAGAACTTCATTTCAGCAAGTTGAATTTACTGTCTGGATTCTCTCTCAATACTACTTGCTGTAACTGTTGACTTCAGTCTAGATATACTGATTTATACTGGTGGTGAGCTAAGATTTAAAAAGCACCATGATCTGGAGTGCTAAAAAACTACAATTATGACAGAGTAAGACATCAAGGGGAAATAATCAATGCAGTCACACAAAGCTCATTGTAGACACCAAGGGCAGGCTGTCATGTGGTTGCTGAAAGTGCCAAGCCCAGTGCTTGCCAAGGAAATAGGTGGAATATCTTTGGGGGTCCTAGAAACCCAAGCTCCCCATGAGATCAGTAGTAGTGGTGTAGAGGTATACGTTAGAAATTCAGCCTTTGGATGATTGAGAAATTCCAGGGACAGTGCAATATGCTGAGGGCTTCAAAGGTGGTGACTGGTGACTGTCCTGTAATGAACAGGTAAGCCTCAGCATCTTGCAGCACAGAAGGTTTGTTATGAAGAACTGTTTTCTCTCATAGCCTCCGAAATTATTCTTGTTTGACCTAGATTTTTGTTGAGACAGTTCATGAAACAGAAGGATATTCTAGGCTCCTCCTGAGATTCTTGAACATTACATTAGAGCTAATCTGAATAACTTAGCCCCTCTACTCTTTTCCACTTCAGTCCATCTGCTGCAAAGCTTCAGCTCTTTCCAGTTAAATGACATGGCATATCAGCAATCACTTCCTCTGGAGATCAACGTCAAACCAAAATCCCTTCACTTGTGACCATATGGAATAGCTTCCTCATGGGCTTTTGAGACTATCAATGTTTTCTATCCTTATATTTACAGAACTGGACTTGCCTTTTCAATCTTTCAGACACCCTTTTGGCCAGATTTATGCCTAACTATGCTGAGGCACTGACTCACAAAGAGGAAATGCACATTTTAACATAACCTAGCAGGACTATCTGCAATAGTGCCACTTACTAAGAGGATCCTGAATCATCGACTCCTCCAGAAATTGCCAAAGCTGTTGTGGCCAGAGCTTTGTCACAATGAGCCAGGCAATCAGTGGTAGGGCATTGGGATTCCAAAATGTGGGCTGCATAGGCTGGCTTAGCAAAAACTGCTTTATGCACAACCACATATGAGTACTTCTCTTGCTGATGTGGGAGTAATCACGGTACAGAGGCTTTGGGGNGGGGGGGGTCTTCTGCTACAAATCCAACTTTGTGCTGATGCTGCATTAGTATGATAGAGTATTAGTAGTAGTCAAAAGCAGAATCAACTGTGAGTGGGTGGCTTTGCAGCTTATCCATATAAACTCAGTTTCATCTGTGTACCAGGCTGAGCTGATATCCATATCGTAGTTAATGCTAATTAATTTTCAAAACAGGCAAAGTAATCACACCAAGACCAACATTGGGATGCCTTGTTTTGGAGTTCTCTATGTAATACTGTGGGTGTTTTGCTCTGGACCCCCTGAACATGAAATGCCAAAGGTGAATATGAAAGTTGCATACGAAAACATCACCTACTATATCTTTCTGATTTTTTTTTTAAAGATTTTATTAATGGAAATAGGGTTAGTTTCTTCCCTTCAGCCAAAATAGAAGAATTTGGGTGGTCTCAAAGCCTCCCCATCCCTTTTTTTGAATTCAGGAACCTGAACATTCAATTTTTCATCTTTGCCCACCTCTAAACTTTTGAGATTAAGTGGCATAGTCAGCAGCAACACAACTCATCTCATCTCCTGTGTACTAGGGGGGAGACCAACATAACAGTCTGAGTTTCTGTTGAGCAAGCAGAATTTAAATGGCCCTGCCCAGGCTGCAGACAAAAATAGATACAAATACATTCAGTGTGAGGAAAGGTAGAGTTTTTTTGCTGGTACCCCGTGCTGGTTTTGGAATATTTGGAGTTACCCACACTTACAGATCTCATCATACCAAAATTATAAAATGCAAAATTATTTGACTATTTTCTATGTCAAAATACAACATATGAAAAACAAGTCACAGACAATTCTTTTCCTGTAAAGGTTAGGGATTCTCAATGTACATTCAGAGCCATACACACAAGTGCAAATAAGTCAACTACCACAGCTATTTAATCAGGAGCGTTTGTTGATTTGAGCAGAGCCCCTATGCTGTGAAATGAAAAAAGAAAACCAAATTTTCTTGAGCAATCTTGCTGTTCCTGCTTCAGGTGCTAGGCCATTTCACTAAAGCAGCTCAGACGAGAATGTCATTAGTTCCTAAGCCCCAGGTGAATTTGCCACTGTTCCACATGATTAAGCCAGATAATTGTGTGTTGATAGCGAATGTGGTTGGTGAAATACAATTTCTAGGACCTTCCTAAACAAACACAATGTAGAAGTGAGTCAAAGTGCTGTCATTTCAGTCCTTTGTCACAGGCTTTGCACTTGCAGACATCTCTGGTGAGGACTGGCGAATAATTCTGTGGCATGTCACTGTGCTCTTAAAGGTGACCTGGCTCAGAAAGTGGATCATACATCTTTTGGCATGCAGTTTAGTGGAGGAGGGGGGAAAAGGCCTGGCTAATGTACTCATGAGCAGCACAGACTTCTAACATTAGCCCCTTTTAAACTATGCATGCTGGAGATTGCTTTCTCTTCAAATAATTTTACAATTCCAGACAGTTCTTTCAGAAGTGATTAAAATGCCACACTAATGTGCAATTATATATCCTGAGAAGCTAGTTGCTAAAAACTTTTTAAGAGCTATTTTAAACCAGTGTTTTTCTATCAGGGTCATGCAGACCCAGTAAACAAACTTTGGGACCATATCCTGCCTCTGCTGACTTTCTCTGTGACCTTGAGTGGGTAACCAAAGATTTGATTTTTTACCCTAATCTGAGAAGAGGCAGAACCCTGTTGTTGTATGTAGGTAAAGCCTTATAAAATGAAGGCCTTGTTGCCTTTGTAAAATCATGGCTCAGGCCTGTTACTTCAGCTAAGTAGAGAAGGGCTGTGGGAAAGAGACATAGCTGAATTAGGGGTAGAAGAACACGCTGTGTGACCATTGCATGCTTACATCGTGGTGTTTGGTGGTTGGTTGAATTATGCTTGTTATGCTTTAAAACTGTGTAAAAAGATAACCAGCTAAGTGCTTAAAAAGGCCAGGTTTTTGCAATAAAGTGCTGATGCTTGCCACCATCTTCAGCGTGAGTCTTTTGTGACCACCATCACCCTAGGTGTAAATTATTATTTTTTTAGATGTAGGTAAATATGCAAAGCCAGTGATAGCTTTAGCAGGCACAGTACTGCCATTTTGCTCTGTTGGCAAGTTATTTCTGCCGTGGTGCTGTCCTGGCACAAACATACATGGTGAAACTCAGCTGGGGACTGACTTGGCTGAAACACATGTTCCTTTGCCCCCAAAGAAAGGTATTTTTCAGCATATTGAGTTCTCTGATACTGTCTACCACGTAGCTCACCAAAATTTGTGCAAGACACAGAGGTCAGAACAAACATGCTTAGGACCTTGGAAAGGGAGAAGGGGAAAGCAAGAGGTTTAATTATATTTGCACTGCTGCCAAAAAGCTTTTGTGATTTTACTTGTAAAAAAGAGTGGCTCACACTCAAACTAGCATTGTAGGGATTATATATTGTAGTAGCATGGTCTGATAGCTTTAGATGAAAGTGACAGTAGAGATGGAGAGCATTAAAGCACTGATTCTGCCCACTTACTGCTGTTTGCAAGAAGTGCAAAGTAACTCTTAATAAAGGAATCCATTTTTACAACTGGAAACAAAACAGAAAGAAAGGGACATAAGAGAAGCTGATATTTTTGTTTTACCTACATACTTTCTGTATCTTGCAATGCCAGGAAATTCTGTCCTTTAATTTTTAAACCACCTTTTTTTCCTAGTTACTATGTTTGTTTGAAGCAGGGAAAGGTGAGATTTTTTTCTGAGGCAGAGTGGTGCCTCCAAAACACACTGTAAATGTGTGTTTGTCCTGGAGATGCATGTTCTAAGTCCACCAGACTTTGCACAGCAGCCTATAAAACAAATATCAAGTTAAAACTTGTGTGATGCATGGATGAATGTGTGTATTTTTATGTGTGTGTGCAGACTGGTGTCTGTATCTCACCTAGAAAGCTGTGTTTGTCAACCGAAAGAAGGGAAGGGAAAAGACTGGTGGTGCAGGAAAAGAAGGCAGCTCCTTGCCTTTTTGAATACTGTAGAAATATTTATCAGATTATTATTGTTAGCTCTCTTTATTTCATTCAATAAGCAGGCATACATTATGTACAATCACAATCCTGTGGTATTACCTGGCAGTCCTGGTGCCAGATGAGGAAAGGAGTTTTGCCGTGTGATTTATGAAGCCATTAGATGTTGGTTGTTTATCTGTGCAAGCTAAACACTTCCACCATGCATTCCTCATTCCTGTATCTGTCTTCCCCATCCTTTTCCCTAAAAACTCACTTTCTTAAATCACACTTATCATTTATCTCTCAAGACACTGAAGGAAGAGGCCCTTGAAAGACCATTTCAGCTTCATTTCATGACCTGGCTGAGGTCTCTGGATAGTATGACTACTGTTTTATTTCCTGAAAGTATTTTTCACCAAAAGCCAAAGCACTGACTGAGAAAGCTGTTCTCACCTGCTTTCTGGGTAGTTTATTAATATTCAGAAGCAAGAGAAGAAGTCAGAACGTGTGTACTTTTAGCAAGCAGGTATGGCTTTATCTACAATAAGACAAACTGATCCCATTGACAGTATGGCAAGCTGGTTTAAAGCATGTGCTTTCAATTAATTTTAATTAGATTGGAGTAAAAGGAAATTTTAATTTTGATGTAACTAGTGGAAACTTTGTTCATTGTATTTTAACTATGTTCTCTGATTCAGGACAAATTAGATTTGGGGAAAAACATTATTGTATAAGTTTTGAGCAAAGGTACTCAGAACTGCCACAGGGATTGATAAGCTCTATAAAACCTAGGCAAACTATATTATGCAGCAAGCTCAGTATACATTTAATTAATTTTGGTGAAAAAAAGGGAAAAATAAATTTTTAGTTTTACCCTGATCTAAATTTTGTGAACATTCCTCCTGCTGAGGAGAAGAAAAAATCTTGCTAAAACCAAGTCTTTTTAAAGACAACTTTTCAGTTGGAAAGATTTTGGACTGTAAGTATAGTCATCAGTGTCAGAAGACAAATGACTTTCTGATTCTTCACAAATTGCTACTAATAATTCTCAAGGGAGCAAGACAGCCATAGATCCAAATGGCCGGAGAGGAGTCCTTAAAACAACTCCAAACAATATGAAAAAAAGAAAAGGGAGAAGGAAAAAATATTCATTGTCTACAATCCTGTCAGAGCTGCCCTAATGGCATCACTATGTGCATTTTAGAAAAAGCAGAGGCAAATTTTAACAACTTCAAATAATTGCCTGAAAATAGCCTTGATCTCTCCTTAAACTGATGAATCTTTTTAATGCTTCTCAAAAAAAAAAAAAAAAAAAAAAAAAAAACAAAAAAAAAAAAAAAAAAAAAACACAA